>JAVKLA010000084.1:1796952-1822415 GCA_034782735.1 Sagittarius serpentarius
GGGAGCGACGCTCCATTTGCAAATGCCACGCAGTCGTGGGAGGACAGGGCAAGGAGCCTGAGCCTTGCCGCTTTCCAGAACAAAAGCGAAAGGAGTATCTTGCTGGTGCCCTTTATCCAGCTGCGCGGCTGACCTCAGCTCTTTGCTCTCCTGCCGCGCTGGTATTGAAACGCAAGCACCTTGTATGGAGGTTTTTGATCTAAGGCAGTTGTCTGCTGATTTAATTTTGAGAATTTACTCTCATGTCATGGAGTATATATTGACACTTTAAACAGCAGTAATACCTGCCTGTGCCTGCCAGGAGAACCTGACTATTTTCCATACCCACCCAAGATGCACATAAACACTAAATGGATGTGCAGGCTAATCATCTGTCTTGATGAGCGTCATTCACAGAAGCACTGCTGGAGAGCCCACTTTACAGTTAAATGAGGGTAATATTTTTTTATCCTAGACCATAGGTGTTAACCTTCTCTTTCCCCTTCCATCTCCTGGTGCATTCCTCTCCCGGCCTGGTTATCACGAGGGTGGGGCGAGGGCTTGTTCTCCATGGAGCAGGAGGTACCTTCAGGTGCGGCCATCGCTCTTCCCGGCAAACCCCTCCTTAGAGGTGAGGAGGTAAAATCTGAGAAGGGCGCGTCTCAGACTAAAGCGGTGTTCTGTGAATCTGGAGAGAGTTAGTCTTTGGAAACGGAAACCTCTCCTTTCGTGCGTTCGCAGCACAGGAAATTGGAGTAACAGGAAATAACAAGTTAGAATTGACAGCTTTTATCCTAGGCAATCTTGAGCTTTAACGAGCTGAGTTGCAGTACAACAGATGAAAACTTTGAGGAAGGGACTAGAAAGAGTCAGGGGAGAAACGTGGGACCTGGACTGCAAGGAAGATTTAAGCGACTTCTCCAAAGACACAACGTAAGAAGGCAGCAAAGTTGGGGCGGAGTTTTCAAGTCCTGGCTGTTGGGTTCTGGTGCTAACAAACGAATGGCTTTTCCCAGAGGCAGGACTAAACCCACAGGTCCCGGTTTCCAGACTCTCAGGGTAATGACTTGAATTACCTTCGCAGACAGCAAGAAGTTAGACACATCCGTGGTTCACTGTCTGAGCAATTAAAATGTCCCAGCCCCTCTGCTCGGTTCATTCTGTTTGCCTGTAAAGACGAGAGTCGGTGACAGCGATTACGGGACTTGGTTTCATGTCCCCCTCTCCACCCCTCCCTTGCAGGTTTATCATTATTATTATTTTTTTTTATAGGGTGGCTTGGCAGTCTGGGATGCGTGGTAGCTTACTAAGTAACTTTTTCCCTTCTGATTACAAGGGATGTGTGAATAAAGTAGAGCGGTATTGATTCACACCAATCTATGCATCGACTGTGTGGGAGCCACTTGCAATTCCCAGCAGCACCAGAAAGCTTTGCAACAGGGAGAAATATGACCAGGCAAGTTGAGAAAATAAATTAAACTAGTGTCAACTTTTCTTGTTTCTTCCCTCATTATTAATGGATGGAATGGGGCTCGTTTATCAAGAAGAGGAAAAATTAATTGACACGGGCTTTAATGTTATTATGCCTGGCTTGTCTGGTCACATTTCTTCATTTTTAATTTTTTTTTTTTTACTTTTTGAAAGGCATTTTATTACAGTTTACAGGACCAGCTGCCAAAACTATTGGTATAAACAAGAAAGCAGGTGCATAAATAATGCCACAGCAGGACTGGACGTTTCTCTGTTTCAAAGCTTAAGTAACTTAAATACGGGGAGAAGAGAAGAGGCATGAAGCAAACACAAATGAGCCGATCAGGTACTGAGACCTAACACAAAAGGGGAATGCAGCCTGAACTAATATTTCCTCATTATGATGCTGTGTGCTGCAGCGGGTGTCAGGCTGGATATTCCCATCCGTCAGCAGAGCCGTTTGTCAGGCAGCGCCCGCGCTGGGGGCCGGTGGGGCCGCAGACCCCCAGGGACCCGGGGCCGCGCTCGCACCGTGCCGGCTGGCTTGGGAGTCCGGAGCGGGACGGTGCCGTGGGAGCGCGTTACGTGTGTAAGAGGAGACTGATCCTGCATTAACGAGAGCACCAGCAGGCGACTGTCGGGTTATTCTTGCCTAGCAGCAGGAGTGAGATTTAAGCAGAGCCTGCATCGCTTATTGGTATGATGTGGCCCATGTAAATCTCTTCCCTTCTCCTCTCTGTGCTCGTCTCCCGCGCTTGGTCTTTGGGGTTATTGTGCGGGCACAAAAGAGCCTTGGTGATTACTTAATTCCCAGAACCCTTTAAGGAGCTCTCTGGTGCTTTGGCGTGCTCCAAATGCAGTAAGAGGCAGTCCCAGCTGCAAAGACCCTGCAGTCTAACCAGACAATACAGACACAGCTTGGGTGAAGAGGAGCACTGCAGATGCAGATGAGGTGAAGTGACTTGTTCCACATCATCGGGTGGCCCCGAGACAGGCTCCTCCAGCTCTCCTTCCAGTGCCTTCACCCACCAGAGCATCTTTCCTGGTGGCTGAAGAGCCTCTTGACAGAGCAGCGGTGCCCGTGCCGTAGGCGGTGGTGAGCGTGCCTGCGGTGAAGGCGGTTTTGGCTCAGGTGCCAGGGTGCGAGCTGGTGATGGAGGTGCTGGCAGCCCTGGCACTGCCCTGGCTGCAGAGGGTGGTAGGCACCCTGCTGCGGCAGGGGTCCCGGTTTGCCCGTCGGAGCCCTTCAGGGGCTAAGCCCAGCGTTAGTCTAGGTTTAACCTTTCTGGTGCGGGATGCAGTCACCTTGTTTTCCTTGTTTTAATGCATGCGTGGGCTTGAAAGAGCGAGACCTTTAACCCGGTAAGCTGCTTTCGTGTAATTCTACTGACGAGTGACGTCCTCTGTGTGTGCAAACGCAGCTGCAATATGTATCGCTGTACACACAGATAAAACTCGGGCTGTGGAAAAGTCGCTGCCAACTAGCAAGAGAAAGTAGATATATTTCATACCAATGGTGTCGTCAGCTTAGCTATATTTTACCGAGGTTGACATAAAACCTCTCAAGTGACGACAAAGGTGTGAAATATAGTTGGTTTGAGTGTGAAAAAAACAAAATGCAGAACATGGGAGCACTGACATTTGGTATCTTCAGTATGGCTTCTTAATATTATTTATGGCTTCTACTGATTTTTTAAAAATTATTTTAATCTTTTTACGGTTTCAGTCACTTTCTCTGAACAGTGTTTCTCTTATTTCTGGAATACCGTGCCAGAAAGTGCTGCAGCTGAGCTCTGCTCTGCTACATGGAGCCGTCCACCCACAGGCCTGGGCAGCTTTCTTGGCTGAACCAGGCTCTGGACCAAAGGAGGCTTTTCGGTTTAACGAAGGTGTGTCGGAGGATGCGTCCTGTGCCGTCGGGCGACAGGCGTCTGGGCTGGCATCTGCAGGCTCACTGGAAACCTTTCCAGGGGAACTTAGGGTTATTTGGATCCTTGAGACTATCTTGCCTTGCACCAAGAAATGGATTTTGCCAGATTTTTCCTCCCCTGTGAATAATACACTTGTATCCGTTTCCTAGTGAAAAAATCCCTTCTTGTGAGTCGCTGCTAAAAAAGCGGCGTTCTGTCAGCCAGCCGGCCCGAAAGGGATCTGGTCTGCGGGGGTACTGAGTACCTTCCCCTTGTTTTACTGCAGCTGAAGGCAGCCGCATCCTCTGGTAATTGACCCCCAAATATTTTAGCTTCTGATTAGCAGTTGCCGAAAGTCCCAGCAAGTAAAGTAAGTCACCCGAAGAAGCGGACTGCTGTTCAGTGCCCACCACGTGTGACTGTAGGCAGGAGCAGTCAGGCCGCCGGACCAGGCTGGAGCAGGCCGACTGCCCGCTCCGCCGTCAGCGCCACGGGGTGCTGGGAGTGAGCCGTCCTCTCACCGAAACCTGCCGCCGTGGGAGGCAGCGAGGACAGACCGGAGGGGACCTCCCCAGCGCCTGCCTGGGTGATGCTTCTGCTGTTCTGCTTGAGAGCCTGCGAGCCCCGGCCTTCATCCTCACCCCTCCGAAACGAGGCTTCGGCATCTCCACGTCTTCGTGGACAGGATGACTGGAAGCTGCAAAGCAGCTATGAGCGCGGTCGTGGGGAGCAGAAGATAAAACAGGATGGTTTGCTAGATGGCCTGAGTGTCTCCATGTTGACGTGCACGTGGGGAGGCGGGAAGGAAGGTGATTTGGGGGTGGTGGGGTGAGAAATCTTCAGCCACTTCTCTGAAATTGCGGGCCCAAGGGAAAAGCCCGGCCCCTCGTCGGAGGCAGGAGGGCTGCCGGGCTGGGGGAAGTGGGTGACCTTGGCAAAGAGCAGAGCCGCCAGCCTGGGAGGTGCAGCTCCTGAGACCGTTTGGCATCTGGAGGAAGAGAGGCCCTGAGCAGAGGTAGCCCCGACGGGCCGCCCGCACGCCAGCTGCGAGGACTCGTTCAAGTCGAATTGCTGCGCCTTCTTATCCAGTAACTGCAAAGCAGCTTTTCCGCTGGATAGCCCCCTCCATCTCCTTCCATTGCCCAGATCGTTCCCGGTAATTAGCCGGAGCTCCGCACGCGTGCGGAGGCCTGCCCTTTCCCCAAGCGGAGCAAACCCTCTCCCTTCCAGGCGCAGGCTTGCTCCCGGCCGCCGGGACTCTGGGAGATCCTCGCGCATCGTTTCAGGGCCTGTCAGTGCCCATTAACCAGCAGATGAATAGAGTGAAATGACTCCTCTTTCTGAGCAGATGCTAAAGGAGGGTTTTTTCACCTGAAGGTCGTCAATACGTGCCTCAGCTTCCTTTAGTGGTTGCGCTTGGCTCAGAGCCTCTCGTTTGGGGGCATCTGTTTGCCTCTTACTTTATTTTTTCCCTCTTCTTTGTCTTTTCTTTTACAGAAAAGATTATTCAAATGAATATTCAGTTTTATTCATTTGAATAAAAAACCCAACCGTTTGACTCTGTTAAATGCTTATCTCTTAAATAGAGCTTGTTAGCTTCCAATAATAGCTTCATTCAGAAGGATGCGGTATAATTTCATTTTAAAATGTGTGCTCCTTGACAACCGGAATCCTATTTATGTCACCATTTTAAACAGCCTTCTTTGTTTTGTGTTAATCTCTTTCATACACTTTCCGAGAACCATTTTTTTGTTGACTCTTAGTACCTCTCAGAAGAAATAATTGTCTATTTAGTCCAGGAAGGTTTCTGAGAGTTTTGGTAATTTAAAAATGAGCATGTATTCATTATGCTAACTAATAAGGCATGCATGCCGTAATATTTTTGTGTGTGTGCAACTATTAAAAGTTGGAATCTGATACTCAAAAAGTGAAGCAAAAAAAGGACCTGTTACCTGTCACTTTTATGAAGTTTTTAATTCTGGAGCATATGATCTCTTGGGGGTTGTTCAGTTAAGGAGCGATAGCATCTCTTGAATAGCATCCTATGGATTTTAAGTGCCTGCATGCGTGCAGACTAGAATCCTCTGGTTGCTTCCCAATCAGTTAAAGATGTCGGTAATGGTAAAGGTGAAATATTGTGGGCCTCCAGCTGCGGATCGAGCGTCCTGCGTGGGCTCTGGGCCTGAACCTGCGAGCCCCCTGCCCGCTCTGGAGAGGCAGGAATAAAAGATGGTGTTGGGTTTTCTTACAGACCCAATCGCGTCTGGTTTTTTCTTGCCAAGCCAGCTAGACTGGCCTGTGCGAAGTGGCGTGGATCTTTCCAAAACCTGCCAATGAGTGCTGACACCTATGGATTGTTATTTTATTCTTGTTAGTAAATCTGTAAATGCAGAAAGCTGGGTGGCTGTCTGATTTAATCAGACAAATAATTTCTTGATAAACCTGTGTTTAAGCCATATGGAGCGGGAAGAGGATGGGAAACTTGTTTCCGAGTCCAAATGTGTGATGACTGCAGTGGGCTTTCTCGCGGTGTTATGCATATTAAGGCTAATCTCCTCTAAATTCCCTCTCTCCTCCATCCTGGCAGTGAGACCTGACAGAAGTTGAAAGAGAAATCCTCAACTGCAGTACTCACTAATGAGTTACTAATGATGAAGATGTTGCTGGTGCTCAAACAATTAATGACTTGTAGACCCGGACTGGCCGTCTCATTGCGCTGGGCAAAGCTAGTCCCCAGCGGCGCGCGGCTCCCAGCTCCGGTAATTGCCCAACGCAGCGTGCGCCGGGATTCCTGGGATGCCGTACTCAGCCAGTTAACCACAAAAATTTTAGTTTTAACTACAAGTCTGTTTAAGGTAGATTTAAATGGAGTAATTTAGAAGGCAAATGAAAGACTTCAGTTAAGTAAAATACTTCAAGCTGCTACATGCTTTAAGTGCAAAGTAAAATAGTGTTCTGAGCACTGGGTTTGAGTCTGATGTGCTCTCGGATGATGTGTTACGCCTCGGAGGAGATCTAGAAACCATTTCTGGTGGTTTGTCCCCTGGTAAGAGGCTCCAAAGAGGGATGGGAGCGTTCCCCATTGCTACATGTACTGTGCATTCCCCAGCAAGCCGTCTGGGAGCTGCTCAGACCTCACCTTGAAATGCGCTTTACAGCTTCAAATGCTGTAGCCTGCAAAATGTATCCCGTACCTGTAGGCTGCCAAAAACCCCGTATAGTTTTAATATTTTCTGCTGCGCCCCATCAAAGCAAACGTAGCGTGTGTTTAAAACGATGAAGTATTGCTTTGGGACCCCAGCACAGAGACTGCCTGCTGCTGGGCGCTTGCTGGGAGCACCGGGTCTGGCAGGGGCAGCAGGTCGGGGGTGGCACCACCACGGCACTCACCGCTGCGGGAGCAGGAGCAGGCCCAGTACTGGGGGGTGCTAATTGCAGATGGGAAGTGTCAGTAGCAAAGTGGGCTTGAGATGAGTCTTCACTGCTGTATTCCCGGACAGCCGGGGGGTTGGCACGGGCAGCGTGGGATGGACGGACACGCAGCCGGTGGCAGACGGGAGCTGGCTCCTTCGGAGTCGGCAAAGACAAAACTGCTTTAATGCCATGCGTGGCTGAGCGGAAGGATGCTCACTGGGCAAAACTATTCACGGAAAATAACACTGGGCAGCGTTGGTTTCCTCTCCCTCTTCCTTCCCCCGTTGCCCCAGCCAGGGGCGAAGGCCGCTGCTGGGAATGCCCCGGCTCCGGCACGTTTGGCTCGGAGCCTGGTGCGATGAAGACATTAACGTGCTGTTCCACCAGCGCCGAGTCCAGCAGTTTTCAGTGCAGTTTTGGGGGATGAAGTTCACCCTGTTGTTACGTTTTTAAGATTTCATTAGCTTAATTGGTGTCGATGTTGACTCATCAAGCCCTTGCCAGAAATGTAGCCCATTAGATCGGTTTCTGTTTGTTAGCTTGATTTTTTTTTTTATTTTTTTTTAAGGAAGGAGCAGGGAACATGACTGCGTATAGCTGTGGTGGGCTGCCAGATTTCTTCAGCGTGGCCCCGGCAGAGCAAATACAGTGTACAGCTACAGGCAGGCAGCAGGCATCAAACGGCCCTAAACCGGCCCAAATCCACGGCTCCTTTGAAGCAGCAGCAGAGACGAGAGAAATGATTAGATCAGAGGCCTTAAACGTAATGGTTTCTTGGAGGCCTCAGGATGTCCTGATGAGGTATTAGAGGAAGTAATTCAGGAAGAAAGGGACAAATAACCACCTCCGGAGCCTGGCTGACGCGCGGGGCCGGCTGCATCCGCGTGGGATGGAGCTGCGGTGGCTGCGCCGCCGGCCCCAGCACGCAGCAGCGGGGCTGTTTGGTGTTTGCTTAAAGTGAATGGAAACACAGAGTGATGCTGCATGTTCGGGGAAGGATTGTTAATTTTTTCCTTGCCAGGGGTGAATGAGGAATCATATTCTGTCTTCCGGGATTTTTATTTTTTTGGGTCGTGTAATGAGTCAGCTCTAATGGAGAATTCCCGTGGAATTAGACAAGATAAAATCAATATGGTTCCATAGAAATATAATTGGGTTTTGTAGAGATTGCTCTTAAAAACCTATAAGGTGTAAAAGAAAATACAGCCTTATTGTAGTTTCTGAGCCATCATGTAACTGGGGTGTAACTATCCATTAAATTCTGCAGGATGGATCAAAAAATCCATAAGGAGGTTTTAATTCTCCATTAAATCCTATGGAAGAGCTGGAACAGAACCATATTAATTTTCCCCGAGACAACGCTTCTTCCCTCCATTAGTCTGTAATAAGTTCAGTAACAGCTCTGTCGACAGCAGGTGTATTTACACGTGCATATTTTTATGAAAGTTTTCCAAAGTCCCAATGGCGAAGTAATGCTTTATTAAAATGAAATTGTTTAACTTCACTAATATTCTCCTCTCCCCCTCCCCTTTTTGTTTCTTTATTAAATAGGATTTGGCTTCGTAACTTTTGAAAATGAAGACGTGGTGGAAAAAGTCTGTGAAATTCATTTCCACGAAATCAATAATAAAATGGTAAGTTGGTTTTGTTCCGCAGCGCGTGTCGGTGGCAGCGAGCTCTCGCCCTTTGTCACAGACATGTGCCGTGCCTGGGTGGTGGCCCTTTGGGACAATCTTCTCCGTGAGGTTAATTGGGTGCTGGGCACACCGGGCCCGGTGCAGGTGTCATGGGAACAGGATGCTGAGCCTTGACCACGGCTCGCTTGGACCCTGCTCCTGTCCCCCCCGCCAGCAGGACGGGTGCCTGTCCTGTCCCCCCACAAGCACAGGCGTTGTCTGCAGGCTCAGGCAGCCGCCCCGGAGCTGGTTTTGGTGTGGGAAGCCAAAGGGCTGACCACGGTGTGAATCAACCTGCTCAGCTTCTTGAGCAGCCTTGGAGAAGCCGTCCTCCTCCCCTCCGCTGAACGGGCTGCCTTGGGGGTTTTCAGGAGGGAGGTGGGCTGGAGTAGCCATTACAGACTGTGCTCCCAAAATAGCCGTTCTGGTCGAGCTCCCGAGTCCTGGTGCCGCTCTGACGTTGCTGCTGCCTGCCGGACCGTGTCCCCCGGGAAGTCGTGGCTCCCTGCCATCGAGCCGCAATCGCTTTCCATGCCGGCCCAACCCAGAAGCCAGACCTGGGGGAAGTTTCTCCTAAATGACAGTCAGGTCCCAGGTTGCAGGTTGCCCTGTCAGTAAAGCCACTGAGCCAGATGAAAATTTCAATTGATGCAGTAACTTAGATATTTTCAACTAAAATACTCTTTTTCCCTTTGTCAAAACGTCCTTTGCTTCTCAAATGTGTATTCAGATATGCATTGTATATTGGTCTGATATGTGTTCACAGACTTTAAATTCAATAATAGAGCTTTTAGTGTGGATAAGATCAAAGCAATCTCCTTGGCATATGCTGGAGGCCTGATTCAATATTTGACTTGCTAATTTTTCCCAGGGCACTGAAATAATATTCCTCATATTGTTCCTCACTGCAATATGCATCTGAAATAAAAGTAAGGGTCCCCTTGGCGAACTGAGCGGTGGGGCGGCAGGGCAGGGCTGGGGCAGTTCCCCTTGCCCTGCGGGAAGCCTCTCGCTCCGTCTTCGACGGGTGCCGCGGGCTTTGCCTCTGCCCTGTCCAAGCATCTCACTGCTTCCCCAGCCGCCTCCTGCTTCTGGGGTCTCCTGCCTGCCGCCAGCGATGCCTTGCCTGAGATACACGTGGGCTGTGGGAGAGGCTCGTTCCCCTGTATATATAGTTACTAAATGCTGATTAATCTGCCTTAAAACAAAGCAAAAAGAACGAACCCCAACCACCCCCGCCCCAGCATCCAGATGACAGACCCAGCAACAAATTAGAAACGCTTGGGATGTAAATTTAGGTAAGATTGTCAGTTGGGAGGGAAGAGCTACAGTGCCACGCTCCAGGATTTTCCTACCGCTTCATCCGGGTGGGTGCGTGTCATGTCAGACTCCGCAGCTTTAGTTATTTCACGCAGTTTGTTTTTCTCTGGAGCAAGGCTCAGCCGTGCCCTGGTGCAGATCAGCGCTGCCCAGTGCTGCCCTGGCGCGGTGCTGGATGTAGGCTGGAAAGAGCAGCAGGGTGCTGGTGTGTCCCAGCAAAACCGGCGCCAGCAGCGGGGCAGAAGGCTTTGTTTGACGCTTTGTAGCGGGATCTGCGCTCGTGCGCTGTAAAAATCTGACCCGGTTGTTGGCACAGCCCTGCTGGGGGAGGAGTGGTGGGAGAGCTGTTGGGAGGATTTTTTCCCAGATGAAAGGCTGCACAGGAAGGTAAGAGCAGTGCAGGGAACGTGGAGGATGGGACAGGGCGAAAACAGTCGAGGAACATCACAAAGAGCAAAAGAAACAGTGTAGGCTGTTGGTGTTTTGTTGTCACAGATAATTAAAAGATACTCGTCCCAGCTTTCTGTGCCTGCCTGGGGCATGATCCGGGTGCCACGATGCTTTGAGCGTTCTCTTCTTTTCACTTCTTCTACAGCACTAATTTTAAAAGCAGCCCACGAGGGAGGAGATGAGACATGATCCTGTCTTGGGACTGACTCATCGTATTGCCGATGTGTCTGCAGATTAATTACCAGGCGCATGCAGGGGCAGGAGGGCTTGTGCACGCGTGTGTGACAGTGAGCTGGTGCAGATGGCTGGAGGTGACACACAGCTGGCTGGGGGGCAGAGTTAGGTGCGGACATACTTTCCGCAGCGCCCTCAGAGACCGACCACTCCTGCCTCGTTTTTAACATGTCCCCCTCTAGCGCTGAGCTGCGAAGGGGACGGGTTCTTGCAGCCCCAGCTCGAGGCGAGGGCGTTCGCAGCTGCGCGGTGAGCTGGGACAGGGACGCCCCATCCCTGTCCCCATCTCCGTCCCCATCCCCGCGCTGCTCGGCTGGGGCATCCATGGCTCCGTGGGCACCGACTCACTCTGAGCTCGCTCTTCCTCATCTCCTGCATGTTGTCATTTCCCAAAAGGCGGGGGCAAGCGAGGGGGACAGGGCTGCTGTTGTTCACGAGCCTATTTCTAGCCTCCTGTCTCCCTGGCAGGCTATTTTTAGCCCACCCATTCTGCTTCTGTTGCCATCTGTAAAGCTTAGAATGTCAAATGTAATATTAAACAAGCAGTGGGAAAGTGAAAAGAAAATGCCAGTAAGGTATTTAATAAATGAAACTTGGAATTTACGTGGGAGGCCAAAGACGCTCTCCAAACATTGCGGGGGGGGGAACAAATAAAACCCAAACAAGCTATCCCCAGAATATTGTTCCTTTGACAGGAGCAGGCTGCTTTGCAAAGAGAAACCTGGTTTTCCAAGGGGGTACAAAAGTAGCTGGAAAGGAAATGTGATGGAGTAATTTATTTTCCCTTAGATCCCACTGTGATAGAGTCATTCACATCACAGGGACGATGGGACAAGTGCTGGCGAGCAGTGTGATGAGCTGAGCCTGGCCCGGGCGCTTTGCGCTGAAGTCAGGATGTCAAGTCAGATGCTGGAGCAGCTGACAAAAATGTTAGGCTGTTTTAAAATGGGCTTTGACGCTGCATAGCACCGGTGGCTGTTTCTCTCTCCCATGGTGGGATTCTGTGGGGTTTGTGGGATTTTTGTTGTGGGTTTTTTAATGTATCCGCTCTCTTCAGGCTTCTCCCTGGACTGGCAGCCTTCGCTGTGCGGTGACGTTTAGATGTGTGTATCACACACCACGTACCTTTGGGTTTTCATCCAAATACTTCGTAGTCTTAAGGCACCTCCATCCCTGGAAAGACTAAACTGTGCGGCAGGTGCAGAAGGCAGGAGGGGGCACGAGACCACCCGTGTCCGAGGTCCCTGCAGGAATGGGGAGCAGAGGAAACATGACATGCAGCCAATAAACCACCTCCAACCTTGCACGGACATTTTGGGAAGCCACTGGGTTCTTTGCCAGCTGGATGCCGTGGAAGGCAGAGGTCAACCCCCAGATGTGGTGTTGGGCCTCGTGCGTGATCCTGCTCCCTCTCCAGTTGGTGTCTTACTGGTGGTGGCAATGGGTTTGCTGGCTGTGTTGGGGGGGATACATGGAAGATAGTGCAGGGGTGATGCGTGTCGTGCTGCTCGGCTGTTCACAGGCGTGACCCTGGGCTGCAGGCGTTTGGGGTGTTGTAGGTAGCTGGTTGTGGAGCAGATGTCTTTGCGGAGGCTTGACCAAATGACCCCGCCATCTCTGCGGGCAACGCCTCTGGGTCAGGGAGGGGCTGTGGGGCTGAGAATGAGATGTGGCATTGGCTTGCCCAGAAGGCATGTCAAGGGACAAGGAGGGAAGTTACAGGACATGAGATTTACTAGTGGGCATGTGCTTAATCTGGATCCAGAAATCACCCTTCTCCCTTGTGAGCATATTTAGTGCCGTGAGCACGTTCTGATGTTTTTGTCCCAAATCTGCAAAGCACGCAAGCTCATCACAACTTGCCACTCTCTCACCCCTCCCAGCCCTCCATGGGGGCAGTAACCCTCGTTTTACACTCAAAGCAAATAACCAGAGTTAAGAAACAGCCTCCGGTGGCCACAAATTAAACGCGGCAGCTCCAGTTCGGGGACCTTACTGCAGTCCCTGGGAAACTCTTTGGAGCTGGGGTCGTCCCTTCATCTGACACGTTTGTAGGACCTACCAAAAGCGAGCCGTCATCATGAATGGGGCATACAGACCCCAAGGCAAAAAGTGTGCCTGTCTGTGGGAGGTGCGGTTGTCAGCAGGTCACAGGAAAGCGTTGCTGCTCGTTGTTTCCTGCTGTAGGATCACTACCAGCTTGTAGAGCCGGAGCCTGACACCGGGCGGGTTGTTGCGGGAGAGCGTATACGGGCACTGGTGTGAACTGTCGTGCGAAGAGGCCGATGGTCATGGTGACGGGTTTTCTGCAGGGGGCTCGTTGCAGGGAGGGTGAGAGGACCCCGTGCGGGGCGGTGCTGGGCAGGCAGGTACGCAAGGTGTCACTGACGGTGGTGGCGCCAGGAAGAGGCTGAAGGTGTGGTAGCTTTGGAAACCCCGTCCGTCAGCTGAAGGGCAGTGCAGACTGCTTGCAGGTTGGATGCATTGCCGTAGCGTTGGCTTCAGTGAGCTTTAAACGACACAGCCTGTGAGCTGTTCAGTGACGCCGCCCTTGCCAGGGTCTCCGGGGGGGGCTGGGTTCTCCAGCCCACACAGGACAAGAAGGAGCTGCCCAACGCTGGGCGCTGGCAGGTGTTTGGGGGGCAGACTGAATTGGTGAATCCCAGGAAACTCTGGCAGACTCCTCTGCTCGCCCGTAGCTGCTGACTTCTCCCCTTACGGTCTGAGGACATTGCCATCCCCTTGTCCCCACCCCACGGCCTTTGTCAGTGATCTAACGCGTGTTTTTTAAATATGCTTATAACCTTCCTTCTGTGGCCTGGTGTAGCCCTGCCTTTGCGGCAGGACTGGGTGAATACAGATTGCTCTGTTAGAGGAGCGATAGTTTTGGCTTGCCGTGGCATGGACGACATGGCGTCCCCAAGGTAATCGAATCTCAGCTAACTGTGACTCGCACGTTGCTGGCAAGACAAAGTTCCCTTGTCTTTGGGTGGTAAAATGGTTTTTTGTGCATTGTGAATATCTGAGCATTCTGCTTTCCTCAAAATAGTCCTGGCTTCCCTGGAAAGCTGTTAGCCGTGGGGTTTTTGAGACATCCTGGTGCTGAAGAGCTGACAGCCTGTTTTGTTGTGCTGGGTATAAGAGGCTTTTCACTCCCCATCTCAGCCGTCCTTGGTTCTAGTGGCTTTGACTGCTCAGCTTGACCCAAGAGTACCCCAGTGTAATGTCGATTCTCCAAACTAGACTAAACAAAAATACTGAATTTTAGTTTCCCTGCCTTTTTTTTTTTTTTTTTTTTTTTTTTTTTTAGCCTTAGAGTTAAAACTTTCTTTGTTAGGCTGCTGAACGTGAAGCACATCCCTCATACAGGGGAGGTGGAAAAAATCTGGAAATTATTAAGATGTACAGAAAAGCTGAACTGAAAGTTTGTGCGGGATCCAGATTTATGTACAAAGTACCCGCATCGGGTGGGCTCTTGGGGGTGATTCGGTACAGAGCTGAGCACTGACTCGTAAATCCAGATACATTCCCTCTTGGAGAAGGCCCACTGCAGATCCCGCCTTGCCGGCACGTGTGTGACGCCCCTGCTGCCTCCAGGGTTTTACCCTTGGTGTAACCCTGGCTGTGGGATGGTTTTGGCCATCTCCATCCCGTTCCCCATGGAGGAGTGGGCTGGCTTCTTGCAGAAAAGCAGCCTGGCCCCTTTTTTTCCACTTTTGCTGCCGCTGTTGGTGGAGAGGCACCATCCAAGCCCACCGCTAACATGGTGCTTCACCTCCTGTCCCTGCATTTTCCACGTTTGCTGATGGGATGGTGCGTGGGCAGCTTCTGCAGAACCCCTCAAGGCCTGACGCTGCTGAACGGGGAGTGTAAAAAATCTACGCGAGGCGTGCTGCCAGGGCCGGGGTCACACAGCCCCTTCCCGAGGGATGGCAGAGCCGGGCCGGGGCTCCCGCTCCCTTATTTTGCATGTCACCCCTCCCAGGGGGAAGGAGTCTCTGCTGGATTACAGGGAATATTTTTGCCCTCCATAGGGGGTGTATTTGTTTACAAAGGCTTAGGAATTATTTTTCTTTCCTACTGATGACTTTTTCTTCCCCTTTAAATCCCAGTTAAAACTTCTTTGCAGCTCACTGCCATTCCCTTTATATCCTCGTGTGCTGTGAAAATCATAAATTACACTAGTCTTTCAGAGAGCAGCGGTAGGCTGTTTTGTGGTTGCAAAAGCTAATTACTGGGTTATTGTTTCTAACGGTGCTAATCCAAACTTCATTTTCCTGTTAATTGTCCGTCGAGCCAGGCTAGATTGTTTTTATCATCCTGACTGTTTGCAGCGCCAGCGGCCGCGAGGTGTAACCAATGCCGCCGTGACATTTGGAGCGGTGGCGAACCCGAAAAACGTGGTTGCGAAATGAAATGACACACTTCTGGTGCTCACCCCCGCTCATTTGGCTGGAGAAATTAGACTGGCATACTCCTGTTAAATGCCCCTCTGATTAAAAATAAGCAAAGGACAGTTTCAGAGGATATTGCGGAGCTGTTGTGCCGGCGTGCGGGGTGGCGGGGAGGGAGGCTGGTGCTGGTGCTCGGCATTTCGAGCTCGCTGTGTCCCTGGGCTCTCGGGGCCGGTTGATGGAGAGGGGAGGTAGCGGCAGGCTGCCGGCTTTGGGCTGTGGGGCTTTCTGGGGGCACCGAGGTTTTGGGGAGGTACACAGCCCAATTAGGCTGAAACCCACCATCAAGGCTCAGCCTTAAGCCTTCCTAGGAAGCTCTGAAGGCTTCGTCCCCACGGGGCAGCGATGGGGCTGGGCACCGGGCACACGTACCCTGCGCTGTCCTCGTCCCCAGCCCTGCTCTGGCAGCGGCACCTCAGCGTGCGAGCGGCTGCTCGACAGATTCATTGATGGGAAGTTTTCTGTTTCCTTTTCTTTCTCTTTTTGTCTTAATATCAGGGCTGGGGAACCCTGTGAGGCACTGTGGGGCTCTCCGTCACACGCTCGGTAGCGTGTCTGCACTGTCACGTGCCTGCGGGAGTCTGTGCCTGTGCGTGGGCGGGCGCGGGCGTGCAGGGGACGGGGGGTGTGGAGGTTGGTGGCCCTGGCTGGAGGACACACCGGTCCTCGCCGCAGCTCTCAGCGGGGTGTTTCTCTCCCAGAGGACTTGCTGCCCCGACAGCACTGCAGAGGAGACGGAGGGAGTCGCTGGCCCTGTTGTGGCTGTGCCCGAGTTTCGGGATGTCTGGAGAGCGGGTCTCTTCAGCTCCGCTCTTGCTTTTGCTCCTGCTCGCCCGTTTTCCCTGTTTGCCTTGCACAGCGCTGTCCGGGCTGCGCACACGCGCCTCCCCGCTCCAGCTGTCCCCAGTCCCTCTCTGCCCTTCGCCCGCTGCCTCCTGCAAGGACCCAAACTCTCCTTGGCAGCAAAGTAGCAAAAGTTGAACTCCAGAAGAATTTTCACTCCAAACTTCACTGGGTTGGGGCAGCTTGTTTGCAAGAAGTGCATGTTTTGACAGCGTTGGCAGTGTCTGAGCGTTGTAGCTTCGGGAAGTGTTGCGAGCAAGCAAAGTAAATACGGTCTGTGGAGGTTTGCAGCAGAAAGGGAGGAGTAGGTGGTTTTGTTTAAAATACTCCCATTACAGTCAGTTAACCTTTATGTTACCTAAATGAAAATTGTATAAACCTGAAATTTTTGCTCATCGGGTTGCCTAGGAACAGGCGGTTGGTTTTCATAAGACGATGAATACACAGTCACTGATCGGGCTATTAGGCACCGAGATGTTTAGCCGTATTATCCTACATCCCCGGGCTGGCCTGGGGTAGCTGCCCGCTTGTGCGCGGGATGCACGCCCACCTTCGCCCGCTTGCGCGAGTGATGGAGGTGAGGCGGGAGGCACGACCCTGCTTGGAGCCGGCCCTCCTCATCCTCCACGACAAGCAGCCCCATTCCCGAGCCCCTGCCCGCAGGCTGCCGGCGCCCCGGCCGGGACAGGAGGGTTGAGGGCAGCGGGGCTGCGCGTGGCCGTGCCACCACGTCGGCCGGGAGCACGGCCCCAGCTTGCGGCAGCCCTGCTCCCGCTCTGGTCTGGCCAGGCAAGGGCCAGCGGGAGCGTAAATGTGCAAAGAGGATTGAGGAACTGGTTGAGGAACAAAGGTAGAGGCTTAAAGCTCAAAACTCTGGATTCAGCCCGACACCCTTACCCTTAGACCAGCGATTCTCGTCGTGCAAACCGTACGGGTGGGCAGACGGTGGCTTGGAGCTTCCCCGCACCCTGTGCAGGGCTGCACTGCGCGTCTGCACGCTTTCCTGGTGCTCGGAGCATGGACTAAGGTGTAGAGCCATAGAAATGGGTTGGGATCACTCTAGTTAGCCCCAAACCAGCTTACCGGCATGGCCGTAGGACCAGTGCCGAGGGGAGTGCGGGGGCAGTGTGCTGGGGAGGGGCGAGTCGGCAGTGCCGGAGCTAGAAAATGTGGAAAAGTGCTTTATTTCTCCCTTTCCTATCCAAAAAGAGGCTGGGAACCAGCACCCGGCGGTGTGGCTGGGGTTCCCGGGGTCCTGGCCGCCCTGCTGCCGGCTGGGCTGGGTCGCTGCCTCGCACGAGGCACTGGTGGAGACCCGCAGCGTGGTTCAGGTGGCATTAAGCAACTTCAAAAGGCAGCAGGAGTAACTGGAAGTGAAAGAATGCAGATTGTTTATTAATAGGGTTTACAGAAATTTTCTGCTGGGTAGAAATATTGATTCTTTATTCCTATTTTAAAAGGAGCTTTTTGTAATGATCACTGAGAGTCATTTTCTGTTATCGATTGCTATAGAGCTGTGCTGGAGACCTCCCTCCATTCATTCCACGCCCGCGAGTACCATTGAGAGGGAACGCAGCACAGGTTTTCCTTTCAGGAGCACGACAACTTCTTAAATCAGCATTTCTGTCATCTTTCCAGTGGGGTTTTGCTATCTGTGTTTAAAGAGACATACACATTTGCTCTTTTAAATACGTTTACGCTATTCTTAAAGTTCACCTTTGAGGGGGAGGCGGTGTGGGGAGGCAAATGCTAAAAATAAAACTCCCCCCTTAAGTAGATCAGTTCTGCATTTGACATTTACATGGAATTCATTTGCATCTCATTTGTACATGTTTCTGCTCAATAGGTAGAATGTAAGAAAGCACAACCTAAAGAAGTGATGTTTCCACCAGGGACGAGAGGAAGGGCACGTGGATTACCGTATACCATGGACGCTTTTATGCTAGGGATGGGAATGTTGGGTAAGTGCCGTAGCCACCACACGTCTCCCGGAGCCAGCGGCTCCCCTGTTGTCTCCTTGATTTCTGAATGCTTAAGCTATAGGGGTGAGCAAATCCCTGCACCTGTGTGGGTGTGAGTCTAAAACTTTAGCAGGGGTGGAGTGGGGAAAATAATCCTGACTGTGGTAAATGATTAACTCCCCCCCCCCTTCCTGGAATATAAAAATTTGCATTTAAATGGATGTTTTAAATAGCCTGTTTTACTTTTACTCGCAAAAATAGAATGATGAAAGATGCAGTGTGTTCATTCTGACTAAAAATGATCTTTCCCCTTTTTTAGAGGAATTGAGTCACACATTATTCCCCTTCTTTTAAAGGTATCTTTGACAGTTCAGCATAGATAATTGAAAATCTTGCTGGTTCTTAAATGGCATACAAGATGGAGAAAGCAGGGAGATGCGTAAGAGTATAGGTCGCAACAATAATTACAAGTTTCAAGGAGATGGAACGGTATTTTAGTCCAGAGTATTGTGTCCAGAAAATACTAATTAAATGGGATAAACGATATTTAATGGCAAAATTCTATTTGTGCATGAGGTCTATTTAGTTATAATTGGTTCTCATTTGTTTCTGCCTAGATAGTTCTTCTTTCTATATAATGTGACAACCTCTTGGTACTCTGTCCTCGGATTTACTAAGCCGAAATGCTGCTAACCCATTGCCAACGTATTTTTGTAAAACCCCCTATATTTTCAACTTTCTGCTCCCTTTGTATCAGTGGACTTCCCCTCGCTTGTCACCTGCCGTGTCCATAAAGCATGCATGAACAAGAGGGCATCTGGAGGCGTTCCCAGGCAGAAATGAGCCTTTCCCAGGCTGGCCTCCCTGGTACCTGGCTTCTCCGGGATGCTTTGAATCTTCTGTCCTGGGTTTAGATGATCCCAGAAACTTGAGCACAAAAACCAGCCTTGAAAGCTGGTGCTCGGTTGTCCTGAGCTCTGCCAAGGAGGTCCACGGGCTGTCTTGAGATGCTGGAGGACCCCAGGGCTCCTGGAGTGGGCGTCAGGTCAGAGGACTTGGTTCCTATGAGTATCAGGCTGTTACCCTGAGATGTCTGGCTTGAGGCACCGCTTGATTTCATAGGGAAAACTTCCCTGCCATGCTTGCTTTATCTCTGAATTAATAGTACTTCTGTTCGTGTGGCTGGAACGATCCATTTCTGAGATGTGTAATTTGGTTATTTCAGCTGATCATCTATTTTTCTGTCCCCACACTGCACCGCCACCCTGCCCCACAGTGTTTGGAAATTACATTTTATGGTTAAAATATTTATCTTCTTCTAGTCAGTCTGTGATTTCGTTACCTGTATGTTCCCAGTGTGCTTGAACCTGTGTACTTTATTTCTGTTGTTTCTCTTTCTTTTCCGCTTCTGGTGCCTGGGGTTTGGGGTGGTGGAGGTGGTGCGTGCCGCGGTGCTGGCCAGTCCCACCCAGCTGCCGGAGGAGAAAGCGCAGGTCACCCTGGGTAGGCAAAAAGAGCCGCGGCAGCGCGATCTTCTGCTTGTCACGGGCAGAGTTGCTTCAACCCTTCTCCTCGCAGCCGGGCAAGGAGTGAATGGAGCTGGGGTCCACCCCAGTGACCCAAAGGGAAAATTCAGCCCCCAGGTGCGGTGTGAGTCGTTCCCACCGGGGCTGCCTCTCTGGAAGAAGATCGTTTCAAGCCACAAGAATTAAGGGAAGAAGCCCTCAGCGAGTGGATCGGCTCCTGTGCAGAGCAAGTGCCGCGGGCGCCTGTCGGCAAATCCCCATCCTGCTGCGGTGGGGTGGGTCAGGTCACCCCGACCGGCTCTGCTCTGGCCAGTCTGGCAACGTGCTCACATTAGATTTCAAATCAGGGTGACTTGCTCAGAATTAATGATTGATTCGTGCTGAAGGCCAGATGCTTCATTATCTGCTCTAGCTGTTTTCTTCATCTTCCAAGTTCCTGCTTGCTACAGTGGCACTGTGTTAAATAATTAAGTGCTAAACAAGGAAATTGCAACGCAGGAGAGCAAGGCTGTCTGGATGGCCATTATAAATCCCTGTTTTCAAAGGCTGCCTGTAAGAGTTGGCTTCAAGGGGGCTGTTGGGCCGCGGCTCAGCGGGGAGCCCGAACCTCTCCTTCCCAAGCCCTGGCAGCTGCTCGCTCGCGGTGGGACCCCATCCCCGCAGGGAGAGGGGCATAATTAACCCATCAAACGACAAGGCGCACAAAGTAACGTACCGCCGGAGGCAGCGTCTGCAGTAGACGAGCGTTTTGCTGAGATCCCAGGAGGCCGGTGTCTGCCCTACCCCATTCCTCCTCCTAGATGCCTGGCTGGACTGAAACAGAGCGGTTGGAGCTGCTCTTGAAGGATTTTTATACCTGTTTCCAGAAGCCCTTGTTCAAGGTCACCTTCTCCAGATGCTGTTCACAGGCAGAGGAGGGAATCAGAGGAACGAACACACGAGACAACCCAAAGGAAAGAGCGGGGAGCGACTCCCTCCAAAGCTATTAAGGAAGTTGGTCTTTTTCATTAATCACAGCCTCCCCAAGGAGCCTGCAGCAGCCGGGGTCTAAAGGTGCGTAGGCAGCCGCTTCTGTGCTGATTTGGTTGATTGGAACAAAATTAAAGTGTTCTTCTGAAAGGATTTTTTGACTCCGAGAGCACGGGCAGGCTGAGCCTTTTGCCAGGACTGCTTCTGGGCTGTCTCGAGCTCGGTCTGCTGACGGGACACACGCGGTCTCGGGGGAGATCAGGAACATTAATTAGCCACTCTGCATAAAGAGCGGGCTGGAGTGGTTTCAGTTCCAGTGATCTCTCTCTCCCTGGCAGCTCACCTGGCAGGAAGAGCTGCTCCCCAGCCCCGTGGATGCTCGTGAACAGGCACTGTGTCCTCCCTAACAGGCAGCACACACATCTGCAGCTGAGTGGGAGCAGTCTGGGGGCCGAGAAGCTTGCCACGCGCCCAGAAGCCTCACCTCTGTCGCCTGGTCCTGGTGTGCAAACTCGGAACCCCGTCACCCAAGGGCGTGGGGGTGTCACTGCATTGCCCCACGGCTTTTCGCCCTCCATTCAGGTCTGTACCGGAAAACTTGGGGAAAAAGAGAGAAAAGAAGAAAGCAACTGAGGAGCAACGTTAATAGCAGGTTGTCTCTGTCTGCCCTCCCATCTGAAGCAGCTCTGTGCGTCTGGGACGTCGCAGCTGCCGTTGCAGTGATCCCGGCGGTGACGCCTGGCTCTGGAGGTGACTGCTGTGCTGCCTGGTCCGAGCTGGGGCCCCGCAGCACTCGTTTCTTCTGGCGATGGGCATCTTAGACTTGCTGGTGTTTAATGTTAAAGTTGGGCTCTTTTTAACTTGCAAACTCTTCCAGAAACAGGAGCGCTTGGCCCATAAAGTTTACACCCCCAGGCTGCCGAAATGATGTCTGATGTGAACACCAGATTTCAGAAGGTCTCTAACAGGCTGCTTATATCACTGCACAAGGCAGAGCGGGGCTCTGCATTACTGCACACGTTCAATCTAGGTAGGCTGAACTCATGCATTAAAAGAAGCTTGTGCCCTTCAAAGAAAGTCATTCCTTTTTTCCATCAGACTCTGTTTAATAGAGTAGCAGCTGCCTCTGAGGCAGGATTCGGGAAGGGGAGCCCTTCGTTAGCACAGGCTTCCCGCGAGGCTGGCACAACTCACCGGAACCCCTCCGGGCGCCTGCGGCAGCACCCGCTGTAGCCACCACCGGTGAACGCAGCTGCGGCCGGCTTTAGCTTAGCTCTTTAATTCCCTTGAAGTAGGAGACAGGTCAACTTTGTTGGACCAAAGGAGAAACTTCTACAGCAAATGTGTTTCTTCTCCGTAGCTGATCGCTAGTACATGACCACCCCCGGTGTCTGTAGGAGATGATTTTTGGTTTGTGTTCCCCCGTGCCACAGGGGCGTATGTCAAGGTCACAGCACGTTTCTTTTGAGAAAGACCCTGAGCGGTTTTGTTGCAGCACGGGGCTATGCTCTGGCAGAAGGACCATGCCTTTCCTTGGAAAGGACCCGGCATACCTTGCTCTGAGCAACATTGGGAGACAATAATGTTCTTGCATTTACAGGAGCATTTGAATTTATCTTGCAGAGGTCCCCAGGCCCCAATGTGCTCCGTGTTCCCACATACCAACCATGAGCTTTGTCCATCTCGTATCACCAAATTTAGAAAAGACAAGACATTTCCATTGCCTGGTTCAGTTCAGTGGTTGTGGACACTTCCCCGCCTGGAGCAGAAAAGCCGTTTCTCTGTCTGGAGGCGCTGGTGGGACGGAGGGGAGTCGGGCGTCTGGCTGGGGTCTCCTGCCTTTCCAGTGACCTTGTGCGCGCGCCATGGCAAGCTGCTCGGTCTCCAGGGCCACAGATCCCCTGGGCAGAACGGAAGGTAGGGCAGTTTGCCCTGTCTCCCCTTTTGTAGAATGCCTGCAGAGCTCGGGCTTTACCATGGGCCCACCGGGATGGGCTTTAGCGGCAGGACTGCTGTGATGCCCTCAGGTACGCTGTAAGTAGAAAGGTCAGTGTTACCTGTTTGCAGTTGTTTTCATCCTGGAAGCAGAGCCTTTGCTTTCCCCTGGGAGACCGTCCCTGCACTGAGCGGTCGCTCACACGCTGCAGTGGTCATGGACTCCGTGGCCCCACTGGGTGTTGCCTCCACCAAGAGCACGACAGCCGGTTGAACGTGACCGTCGGGTGGTCAGCGTGGTGCTTCCAGCAGCCATCGCTCTCACCTTGCATGCCGGCACTGCCCAGAGAGCATCCAGCGCAGGGCAGGATCTGGCCCGCTGCGAGATGGGGCGCTGCAAGGCTCCAGCACATGGCTGGAAGTTCACCCAGCCTGCACGGCGGGTGCATCAGACCTGCTGCCGTTGATGTCAGAGACAGGAGCTGGATGGAAGTGGTGGTGTGAAAGCAGTTTTGGTTGTTGGTTTGAGTTCTGCTTCCACAGACAGGAGGGTCTCACTTTGGAAGAGGTAATCCAGGCAAAACTTGGATTTTTGGTTTGGCGACAAAGGTTAATTAGAGAGACTGATCATTCCCCAAGACTACTGAAGCAAATAAACTGTTTGGTGCCCAATGCAGGATGAGAATGGCATCTAATGGAAATGGTGGGTAGGTCAGCATGGCCATAATTTGGCTTGATGAAGCATCCACATGGGCATGGTGTTAATGCGCTATTGATATTCAGCCAGGCAATTTCCCCTGCATGGATCGGGCTTTGACTCGTTAGAGCAGAGCTGGGCACTGCAGCAGTAAATGAAGAGGAAAATTGAAGTAATGCTGTATTATAAATTTATGATTTCATCTGCCTGACCTAGAGAGCGTTGAGCACTGGCGATGCAGGCGAGAGTCCCCCAGGCAGGTCCGCCGGTGCCGCTGCCGTCAGGCACAGCCGGGTTTGGCCGAGCAGAGCGGGGCTGCCGCGGGGCTGCACGCTGCCCTGGGTTTGGAGGTAAATGCCCCGGGGCAGGAGCATCCCCGGCCCCGCAGAGCATCCCAGGGCAGGGCAGCGGAAGAGATGGCATCCTGCACTGCATTGCCAGTTCCAAAAAACCCGCGGGCACGTGGGCAGCTGCCGTCCACCACCGTGCCGCTTCAGCCAGGGCCACGGGGACAGCACCTGCAGCCCCCGCTCCCCAGGGCAGACCTCAGGCACTGCCCAGCACGTTGGTCCCCCCGGCCCCGACAGTCGCGAGCTGACGAACCTGCTTCAGAGTCGTTCGAATCGGAATAAAACTTAATTTTTTCCACTTGGCAAGGAGAGGGGTTGCGGTCGGGACGCCGCAGGGCGATTATTCATGGTGGAGCTCGCAGTGGTGTTAACGGCGCTAGTTACTTAGCAAACAATCCATTTATCAATACTGTTGTTCTAAAAAAAAAAAAGGAAAAAAGGTTTGTAAAGCTTAACTCTGAAAGATCTGATTTAATGACAGAGTTGATTAATTTCTAAGGGAATCCAGCTGTTGAGCTGTGAAATAAACACGCAAGGGCTAAGCGGTGTGTACACATCGCTGAAAGCCGCAGCGTGCTGTCCGGGGATCACAGGGCTGCGTTCCCCTGGCACTGCTTAATCCCATAATCAAAATTCATCCAAGCATTTTTATCTTCCAGTTTTAGGTTATGATTAATCGTACGTTAAATGTATATATAAATCTAATCAGAAATGGAGGGACTTGCTGCGGCAGAAAAATAGCTGTACGATGTGCGAGTATATTAAAGGATAAATAAAAGCAGAGGTAGGGGATCCCCAGAAGAACCATTCGGCTGCTAAACCTATTCTCGGGGTCCAGCCCAGCTGCTGCTGTCATCACTGCCAAGATTTCCACTGACTTCAGATGGAGTGAGAGCAAACTTTTCGTGATGGTTTCTTGGTCTGGAGAGGTCTTTCCCGGAGACTGGCGTCTGGGCTGACACTGGCAGTCAGCAGGAACGTTACGCAGCATTTGTTGTACTGGAATTGCAAAGGGTAGTTCCTGTTCTTTAAGAAAACCGAGCAAGGAAATGCTGAGGATCGGAAGTGAGGTTACAATTTTAGGAAATCTCCTTAGCGTACAGGACAGCTTGTGGCATCGGCTGTAGCCGTCGTAGCAAACAGCCGCGGTGGGACCAGAGGGGACAGCTGTTTTTTGCAGAAGGCCTGGAAAGTTGAAACACGGGGCGGGGGGTCACAGTGTGTGACCCCTTGGCTGCTGCCAGCCCCCGCACGTTTAGGGACTAGTGTGACCTCCAGCACACGCGCAAACCTTCCCGCTGCCTGGAGAGTGAAACCCCTCTCCCCTGGCCTGGCAGTCAGAGTTAGCCGCCGGTGATGCCGGCAGAGGCGTGCCCTGTGTAACGCGGCGAAAGCCTTGGCCGAGCTCCCGCGGGGCTGACAGCCGAGTGGCGGTACCTCTGTCCATCAAACACCCGCGGGGGGTCTCCCGCACCCACCACCCTCCGAGGGCTCTGCCCTCTTGCCGACGACACTACCTTT
The DNA here is from genome assembly GCA_034782735.1 of Sagittarius serpentarius. Taxonomy (NCBI): domain Eukaryota; kingdom Metazoa; phylum Chordata; class Aves; order Accipitriformes; family Sagittariidae; genus Sagittarius; species Sagittarius serpentarius. The sequence goes on from JAVKLA010000084.1 coordinate 1,821,662, forward strand.
CGCTCCCGGCCGCTGTGCTGGAGCGGGCAGAGTTGCCATTAATGCATTTGCTTAGGCATCTTTATTAAACAAACCATCTCAAGTGGTATTTTTTTCATAATAAAACTTCAAAAGCGGCCTGAGGTTGGATGCATTTCTGTGCGTATCTCAGAAATTGCTTTAGGAAGAGGTTCTCATAGCTGGGTCTTACTTTCCTGAAAAATTAAAAGCTCTTTGACTCTCTGGCTCATTGCTCTTGCTGCCTCTAACTCTTTGATGTGTTAACTGTTGTCCTTCACACTCCCGGGATAAAGAATTACTACTACCTTAATCTCCAACTGTCAATAGCTCTGAAGCAAAGTACATTCATTGTAAGCTCTCCAAATGTCAGAGCAAACCTGTGTTATGTGTTTAGCCTTAGCATTTGGCATTTACTCTTCCAGCTAACAAGTATGCACAGTCCTTGGACTTCAGATACCAAAGTGCATGTTAATTACCTGAGTGACAGGTCTTATGCACAAAGCCAGGCAGGGAAGGGAGCAGGAAGGGCGGCCAGCTCTAGATGTTTCTATTCAAGATAATAATGAAACCTTTCTGCAGTTTTGCATGAGCAGAATAAATCTTGGGGTTTAATACCTTCTGTGAAATCAAGTCTCACCCATCCTCCATGTCATTTTGCATTGTATTTAAAAACAAAAAGCCTGTATTAATCTTGAAACCTCTCTCTCTCTCTCTCTCTCTCTCTCTCTCTCTCTCTCTCTCTCTCTCTCTCTCT
>JAVKLA010000084.1:1822515-1841153 GCA_034782735.1 Sagittarius serpentarius
CTCTCTCTCTCTCTCTCTCTCTCTCTCTCTCTCTCTCTCTCTCTCTCTCTCTCTCTCTCTCTCTCTCTCTCTCTCTTAACATTTCTGTGGTCAAGGTTACCCGAATTTTGTTGCAACGTATGGCCGAGGATATCCTGGATTTGCCCCAAGTTACAGCTATCAGTTCCCAGGTACGTACATTTTATTTGCAGATTTTCTTTTTTCCCCCTCTTTCCTTTTTTTTTTTTTTTGTTCCTTTTTTTTAAATATATAGCTGCAAGCTGAGGCAGGCAAGTCTGCAGGGAGCATCTCACACAACAACAAAATTTTTTACTATTTTAAAATAGATATTTATATATACATATTTTAAATAGATTTTTACTAACGTGTAAATTGGTACTGGTTATTTGAAAACAAACTTCTTAAATTAAAACATAAAGCAACAGAGATCATTCAAGAGCTATTACCCGCCCTTTGATGGGTTTTTCCTTTCATATATATTCTAGAGATAGACACAGACACGCACACGCACACAGAGACTCGCACACAGGTTCCCATACTGTCCTGCGGTAAGTGTATATTCATTACAAGTGCAGTCTTGGAGTGAAAAGTCCAGCCTTCCTGTGTTCTTTTTCGATAGCTCTGGTGTCCTTCACAGAAACAGCTTCTAGCCGTGCGCTGATGGTTCGGTTTGGCTTCAGTTTGGTTTCCCCCGCTTTGCTCGGCGGGGCCCCCAGCTGCCGCGGCGGTGTGACCGGGTCGGGGCGGCTGCACCGCGCCGTGGGCTGGCCGCGGGGCAGAGCGGGGATCATGAAAAGCCCTTTCCCGTTCCAGCAGGTCCCGCAGGTGGGGCTGAAACCACCCAGGACAGAGAGTTTCCTTCCCTTCCCTCTCACCCTGGGGTTCCCCGGGCAGCTCTAACAAGCAGAGTGACGCCGCTGTGTTTATGGCTTGCTGACAGCTGAAGCCCACCCGGACACCGCGGCGAGGCAACCCCGGTGCGCTCTGCGTTAAATTCATGAGTGCGCGTGTCGCGGGGGTCGCGCACGAGCGGTCCCACCGCCCGCTGCCGCTCCGCGGCCCGGGAAGGGAGGGGTGGGAGCGCGGCTCGGCCCAGGGTAGCTGCGAAAGCGAGTGAAACCCCCCCTGCCCCGTAGTGAGCAACGGCGGGGGCGGGAGGGACAGCAGCTCCGCGGGGAGGAAAACCAAGCGGAAGGTCCTTTAGGGTAGGCGAGGATGTGGGGGGATGCTCGGCTCTACCTGCGTCACACTGGGGCGAAGATTCAGCCTTGTGTTCGGCACTAGGTCATTAGGATGAAACACTGCATTGGAAGCGTACGTGTTCTTAACATCCATAAGACAAACGACGGTGTCCTTGGGACGGTAGTTTCTGGGTTTTGCAGGTCTAATAACAGCAAGGGAAACAGTGCTGTTAGGGGTTCTTTCTCAATTTCAATTCACAAATGCTAGGGCTCTACTTAAAGCTCATCTGCCTCTTTCCCACCCGTGCTACACCCTCCCAAACCGAGCCAGGTCCAAACCAACCAGGGTGTCAGGGCTGACAGCGGAGCTGCCGGGGCAGCGTGCCGGGCAGGGAGGGTCGGCAGCGGCGGGTGACACGGCTGCTGGTGGTGACAAGGCAGCCGTACCTGCGGGCGGCACCGCCGCCGGAGCCGGTGGGCAGAGGTCCAGGCTGGCAGCTGTTAGTTGAATGTAAGGAGGAGGCTTCAGAAGGCGTTTGCATGTTGTCTCACACTTTCCTCCCAGGTCCTCATGATTCCTTGTACCAGCTGATTCGTATGAAGACAGCTAAATGAGAGACACCTTTGATAAGTTAAATGATGAAAATTGGCAGAGCTTAGATGTCTTTAATTATAAACATGTCTCAAATGAACATGTCTGCCAGCTCACAGCAGAGGTACTGTTTGACACTAGCCTTCATTTTATATATATATATATATATATATATATATAAAGGACCTGGTTTTTCAAAACAGTCCTTCCAGTTATTTGCTAGTTATTTTCAGTCTCTTGCAGAGATTGAATACGGAGAAGAAAATCCAAGTGGATTGTCACCACTAAAAAGCGGGTGCACCTGACTGCGGGCACCGGTTGTGCCTTCGGGAGCAGGGCAGCGAAGGGGAGATGCTCAGAGTCCTCCATCGCCTTGCTTGGGTTTCCCTGCCCTAAAGCTCTGCCCATGTTGTTTGCTCCACTCCCGTTCAGATAATTTATTCCTTAACAGCAATCAGAACCGTTAATAGAGTTGTTAGGCAGTTTTTCTCAGATGACTTGGACTCCGGTCTCTAGAAACACGACCCGTCAGAGCGGCGCGGGGCGCGGGAGCCCTCCCTGCCGGGAGGCACGGCGCGAAGGGTTTGGTGCCCATCGGCAGGACGGGCAGAGCACCCAGTGCCACGGGAGCACAGCTCAGGGTGCAAGGGAGCGTTTCGGGAGCAGGTCAGGATTTGAGGACGGGGATGTGCCAGTATCCACAGCTCGCTCCTGCCACGGGAACAGCGGTGAAAGTAAGTGCAACTCGCAGGGTTGCGTCGTGCAGGGTCTCAGCTGCCTACGTGGCTCTCCCTGCTCTCCTTTCGCCCCCTCTCTGCTGGAGGGAGCCGTGTCCTGCGGCACAGGGCTCGCCTAGTGCTCGCTTCTCCTCCAGACACCCCTGGGAAGGAATCGAGTAGGCGGCCTGACCGACCAGCCGCGGGGAAAGGCATTTAGTGCCACGGGTTCCAGCACAGAGTCCTCCTCCTCGAAAAGAGCCCAAGCCCCCCAGCCCTTCCCTTCGCGTGTTTTGACGCTTGCAGAAGTGCCTGTGGGGGCCCCCGGCACGACTGTGGCTTGGAGCGTGAGATAGGAGCATGTGCGAACCTGATGGAGAGAAATCTGAAATCTGCTTTTTTAATAAGTTGTCATGCCCAAATGCTCAGGGTCATGATTCGAAAAGAAAAATACTTGGCCGTTGCTGCAGGAGCATCCCGGGCAGCGTGCCTGAGAGCTTCGTCTGCCTCCTGCCTCTGCGGTACCTAAACACCGGAGGTCTTGCAACCGCACTGATGTGTATATATAAGTATACATATAAATACAATACGTCTAAATATACAGCTGCATTCCTATGGTTCGTTCCAGAGGAGAGCTGGCAGTGCTTTTTACTGCCGTGCAGATGTGTCGTGAAACCTGTTCTCCTGCACTGGTGCCTGTGCTGCAGTAAACCAGGCTGGCCGGGGGGGCTGGAGCCGGGGCCGTCCCCGGAGGGTGTCATTGCAGAGCTGGGCTGTTAGCCGTCACCATCCCATGGGGCTCCGCACCGCGGGGCCTCGTCACCTGCCAGTGGGCGTCATTCCTGTTCCTCCTCAGGTTACGCTAGCTATTTACTTTTCTAATAAAAAAGGAAAATTGAATGCCCGTCTGAATTGAACTGTCCTATTGGTATTTACTGTTGTCCAAGTGAAACGAGGCTGCGAACGTCACGACTCACCTGTTTGCATTTCGGTTTCTGCGCCGGGGCGCGCCGGCTGCCGGAGCTGCTGGCAGGGTCCCCTGGACGGGCCCTCTCCCCCATCCTCTGCTGTTTGCTGTCAGCACGGGGACGGCCCCTTGCTCCACGGGCGAGACACACGCAATCACTTTGGCGACTGCTCTATCTTCTCCCATCACGTTATTTTTTTCCTCTAGGCCTTTATAACTCAGTACGTAGCCTTTTCTTTTTTATAATTGCAATCACTCCCTTTCTGTGTCTTTTTTTTTTAATTTCTGGGACTTATCTTTTCAGTTTAATCTATTAATTTCTGTTCTTATTTCACTTTGCAGACTATTTGCCGATTTCACAAGACATAATTTTTATCAACTAGTTCTTAAAGATGCATAACAAATTAATCGGGGTTTACTACAGTGCTAATGAGAGAGAGAGAGAGAGAGAGAGACAGACAGAAAAAGCCTGGGTGGTCCATGTTTAATATCAATGTCCACTGAAAAATTGCTGCTTTTACTGGCTGGTTTGATTGACTGGACTTTTTATTTTATTTCTATTTTTTTAAAGGCTCCATATCCTCACTGCTTTGAGTTTGCTGCTTTTTTTTTTCCCCCCCCCCCCCCTCTGCTTTGTTATGAGTTTTTAATGCCCACTTGGAATGTAACTCACAAGGATTGGGGTTAGGGGCATTATGAAGGCATGACTTCTCACAAACTTTTTAGAAATAATTCTATCAAGGAAGCAAAAATGATGATTGGGTCTCACAAACAGCCCCCAAGAGAGATATTGGCGCTTTTTAACATAGAGACGTTCATCAGTAGCACAAATCATAATTAGGGTGGAGCGAGACTAGCGTCTCCTGTCGCTAGGGTCATTAGCAACGCGGGGTTTATTGTTTAATTATCCCAAACGAGTGCCCTGCATCCACACGTGTGACCCTGTGGCGCTGGCGGCTGCGGGCGTAGCAGACCCACACGTATTTTCTCCTGTTTCGTTTCGCTTTGGGTTGGGGGCTCTTTCTAGAGCTGCCGTCATCATGCAAGGGCCACGGCCACGGCTCGCAGCCCCCAAGGAAAGGGCTTAGGCAGTTCCTGCACCTCCCGCAGCCATCCCTGCCCCAGCCCCGAGCCGCTGACCACCCCCTCGCCGTGCGGCCGGCGATGCTCTCGCCTGCTCCGTGCAGTCGCTTCTACTTCCAGGCTTTGCTTGCGAATCATGGGCAAATCACTTAAATTTTGGCAAGAGGGACGAGCTTTCCCCTGCTAGCTTAAGCTGCATCGCGCCTCTTCATCTCCACCCAGATCGCGGAAGAGCCGCACGCCTATGTGCTAATGCCTCCATCCATTGGCTTTATTTTTAACAAGACCAGATTCTGGACTTTTGGGTAGAAAACACACGTCGTATTTAAATTCTGTTTTTCTTGAAGTGTTCCTACCCATTTTATAAGTTTGTGAGAAGTAAATTGCATGCTTACAGTAGAACTGTAATGCATTTTAATGTTTGTTAATCCACTTGTTTAAAATGTCAGTGTCAAAGGCTCTACAATACACGGCTATGCTGTTCATTTCATTAAAGATGCTTGATGTAATAATTGGTTAGTTTTCTTTTTACTTTTCTGCAGGCAATAGCTTTTTTTAATCTGTATGGCTTCTTATTATTTTGTTTGGGTTTTTTTGCTATGAATTGCTTTGCTTTTGTGAACTTGTCTTAGTGTGCATGATTTGCAAACATTTCAGCTATTGTGAATTTTCTCATTTTTTGTAAATAGTCCATCTGTGCTTTTCTTTTTTTCTTTTTTATGACTTTTTTCCTGTAAGTAACTGAGGTAGAAAATAATAATAAATGGTTTACAACGGATATGCTGTGTTGCTGCTCTCTTAGCTTGCAGTTTTAATCTTTTGGTTTGGACGCACCAAATAACCAGTACCAATAACAATTTAATAAAAGAATAAAACAACCATCACTCAAAGTGTGTGACCCAGTGTTTGAAGACTCTGCAGATGAACAGTTACATACAAAGTGTGTTTACAGCAAAAACGAAAACCCCAAAAGATAACAATGCACTTGTAACTGGGGGGAGAGGAGTGACTCCGTGTTAAAATTGCAGCCCTCCCAGGAGCCTGATCTTCCACCACTGTGGTCAGGGCAGTCCCTGCCAGCCACCGAGGTGGGTTCACGCATCAAACCCGTAAGCGTGTTAGAAACCCGTGTTGCAAACTCTCCAGCACTTACGTGCGGGAATCTGTTTCTGCTGTTTGGCAATCGAAAGGGAAATCAGGTAACTCCTGTCGCCGCGAGGAGGCCCCCGGCTGGGATGGCAGCCGGTGTTCTTAGCGCAGAGCCCGCGGTGGGACGGGTACCGCTGGCCGTGCCTGCGGGCGGGGAGGCTGCCACCGCTGTGTTTATCTCAGTTATACTTGCTTCCATCATTACCTGGATGTTTGGGGATTGTCAAAGTTACTTAGAAGCCTTCAGCTCAGGAATTTAAATTATTTTTTTTTAATTAAGGGTTTGTTTGTTTCTGTGTTTGTTAAAGCTTATTAAAACCTTTGTATGTGGGGAGAGGTGAGAAAAACAAATATTTTCACAAACTTTTCAGAGCTCAGGGAAATACACTTGCTTATTAATAATGGTACTCCATAGTCCGTGAAGCCCAGCCTTGGGTCACGCTCCTGCAGTGCCTGGTGCTGTGAAAATGCAACGCAAGATCAGGTCAAAGTCTAAATTGACGTTTTTCATTATTATGAGAGCATTGAAAACCAACTGTCTGTTAATCTATAGAGCGTAATTTAGTTTCTTTCCTGATACCAGTCACAAACTGTTCACTCGTCGGCCATCAGTGCTGGGCAGGAAGGTATTCTTGTGTGAAAGTTACTTGTGATGCTTGCCTAGTAGGTCTAACGGTTATTTTCTGGGTCAGGAAGGGGAGCTGGTACCAAAACCAAGGGTAATTACTATAATAATGACATGCTTAAGGCTTCTTTTTCATTGTGGCTGAGAGGAGGCAAGGTAAGGAGGTTCCTGTATTTGTTTTTTAGGACACCCAGTGATATTAGGAAGCTGCAAGTTAACGTTGCTCCTGCAGATCTCGCTCCCGGTTAATAAGCTCTTCAGGGGAGCGCGGTGGGAATGGGAGGAACATAATGCGTTCGGAGCTTCAACGTACGGCAAAGCTGACCATTCCATCTGTAGCAAGGTGTGGTGGTACAAAGCGATGGCCGTACTCGGGAGGTGCAGCTTCACCGTGTTGAGGGCGGTCGGGCAAGGTTTGGGAGTTGGTACGTTCAGCTCGCCAGAAGCAGCATAAACCAAATCCCCACGAAGGACTTGGCTGTGATTCTGCCAGTTGGTATCAGCCGAGGTCTGGCTCCCAACGTGATGTGCATGGTGCTTCAGCGACCCCGAGCCATATTCCGTGTACACGAGCACCCAGCTGTCTACTCTGGTGATGTAAAGCGATTTTAAAGTGGAGATGCTGCCTACACACCGCTTCTTTACCAGTAGGGAGTAATGAAGTTAGTATTAATAAGAGTCAACTCTGTAAAACACTCTTTTAAAGCACTGTTACACAAGTCTAAGACTTGTATAACATTTAGTAGCGGGAGCAAAGTTTGTCTGGTCATGATACTTTAATGATCAAACGTAACATTAAGAAAGAAGGAGAAATTGCTGGCAGCTGCAAAATAGGAGGAGGATATACAAAACGTATTTAAATTGTCTCTTCAGTGAGTTAAGCCTTGTAACAGTAAGAGACGCGGAACAAAGCTGGAAATGTTTCTCACTCCTTTGTCTAACCCTTTCTTAACTGCTTAAAATCTGCTCTACTCATCCCTGCCCTGCATGCTTTTTTTCATGTAAAACACATAACTGCATCTGCATGGCATAAAGTGGTTTACAAAGTGCATTTGAAATCTGCAAGACCCACCTTAATTACCACTCCTCAGACCTCTCCGTTTCAGCCTCCATCAGTGAAAACAAAGACTATAGACTGGACCTGTCTTAAAATTAAGATTTGGGGTTTCTTTTGCTGGCAGAGGGCAGGCTGAAGAGGGACCCTTCACATTGCAGGTGCATCCCTGGAGTGAGAAGCAGCTGGAACTGCAGACAGCAAACTGAGAAATTAATATAGCAAAGCTCATAAATTTCCAGCCAGAAGGCACTCCTTCAGGTTCTGCTTAGATGGCAGTAGCTTTTGTTTCGACGCAGGAAAAAATGGTGTCTAGAGCTGTTCCCTGAGTCCGAGCAGAGCTTAAGCACCTTTGCCTCTGAGGCACATTTTTTTCTGAGAAGAGTTGTATTTTTTTAATGTTGCGGAGAGTTGCGTAAAACTCCTTTTTCACCTCCCATTTCCCTCACTCCTTAAAATAATCTCCTGGATATAAGATTTAAGGTGAGGTTTTCCAGAGATAAGCTGCTGATCTGAGCCGGTGGTCCAGCTTCCACCAATTTCAATGGGGGCAGTGTGGCCAGTAAAAATGCTGCCTCTTCCCCTTCTCCTGCCCCGTCACCTCTGTGCGAGTAAGGCTGCTCTTAAGGTTTCCCCAGACAGCGTGTCTGGCTAAGGACCAAAACTGGCCAGATCCTTCATTAGGTTTTTCTCTCCTGATACCTTGAATAACTGCTTGAGCAATAAGAACATCCTGAACATGGAATTTAAATGCTGATTGTCGTATTCTCACTGAACCATGCGTGGAGTTTGAGACAGGCTTTAACACTTCAGGGTCACTGCCCTGCAAATGAGCGATCGTAAAGGGGCAGGGAGGAGAGAAAAGAAAAAAACCCCAAAGCTACCAGTCTCTCAGGAGCTCTTTGCATTTCGGGGTGATGCTGCAGCAACAGAGCTCCTGAGCAATCGTTTCTGCTGCAAACAGGCCACAGCTGCAGCAGCTGGGAAGTGTAATGAGAATAATTATTCACAAGAGTAAAGAGGCATAACGCAAACACACATGTATGGAAGAAAACATGGATAACCCTATAGAAAGAAGAACGTGCTCTGGTAATGCCAGTTCTGCTATAAGGAATTCCGTGGGTCCGAGTTATCCGGAGCACGACAGCTAGCCTGCTTTTGCCTTACGCCTCTGTCGATACAATTTTCAACTGTAAAGCTGTTAAAAATTGGGAGCTGGGGGTTGCAAAGAACTTGAAGAGATTAGTCTCCTTAAAGCACAAAAACATAAAAATGTGAATGTTTTCCGATCACATTTAGTAGTAGGATTTCAAGCTGATAATTAAGTAGCTTCCGAGTCGTCCTTTGCCCAGAAGCGGCAATACGTAGTCGCTGCAGTGGTGCCTTAAAGGTTTCTGGGCTCAGCGTCACAATTCTCTCCTCTGACCTGTTTTGTAACGTGGATTATGAAATGCCCAGTGGCAGTTCCCGCAGCAAGGCAGTGGGAAGTTCTCCGTCTCTGCCGGCGATGGCTGTTGCGCTCGGCGAGCTGCAGTGTCTCTCCAAGACGGGCATTCACTCACGACTTCAACACATGTAGGTTGCGAAGAATTTCCTACCCTCTGATAGCCTTGTCCTCTGATTAATTATCTTCCCTTTTACATAGTTGCCTCTTGTCTGCGTTGAATTTTTCCAGCTTCAGCCTCCAGACGTGAGTTCTTTTTATACCTTTGTTCATCATCAAGGATCTGTCTTTTAATAATACTTATCCAGATAGTTTAGATCATTCATAAAAATTTAAGCAAGTGGTGTAACCAAATAGCTCATTGTCTATACCATCAAAGCAACTGAAATGAGGCTTGAAGCAAATCAGTGCCACTTTGCTGAACTTTAAATATACGCCTTAATGCAGTTCCATCTAACCTGCCCTTGTTCATTCAGCAGGTGACCGAAATTCAGAGTTTCTGTGCTGCGTGACAGCTTGGGTACAGTGAATTCACAGGTAGTCCTCCCCCTGCAGTGATCGTTTCGTTTATACTTACCTTGCTTATTAAAAATCGATAGTAAATGTTTGGCTTCAGGCTTTAAAATGAGAAATGCTTTCATCGGAGCGATCAACTTAGTATTAAACAGAATTGCTTGCTTTTAGGAAGTGATTTGGTTGAGATTCTCTTTCATCCACATCAGCTGCATTCACTTGAAGCTCATGATTCTCTGTGTTTCACCAGTTACTAAATTAGGGAGAGTCCAAATTACATATTGAGTTCGAGTGCTGGATGGTGGGAGGTAAAGTTTTCATAGGACACATTTGAGAATTATAACGGATGCCTTGAAGCTGCTATAGGATAGGAACGGTTTTTAAGTAGAGTAAATAAACTAAATCAGCTACCAGCTTTTGCTTTTTGGTTGGGGTTTTTTTGAATAAATAGTTTTCTTAGAATAAACTATTTGCCTTTGAGAAGTTTCCCAGTTTTCTGTACGGTGAAGTAACTGCAAAAGGGTTACTACACTTGAAACGACAGAGAATGATAATTTGGAGACAAACAAGGCTTTGTCTCACTGATGCATAAAGTAATTACTGGGCAAAAGTGCATCATTCTCATTTTAAAAACCGTGGCCTGAGAGTGGTAAACAGCTGAAAAATGGGTCATTTACTGTACATAAAGTGGAAGTGCCAAATTTTAAATTAACTGTATTTGGGTTTTATTGTTTTGTTGAAACTCCAAAGCAGAAATATTTGTTCATAATAACATCCATCTGCAAACATGCATCCGGTGTGAAGCGCATTACGGGTGTCTGACGTTGAGAATTCTACAAAATCTTGCCACGCACCATACATTTTAAACAGCAGATGACTGTGCCTTGAATAACGCAGTGGGCTGCTTAATGAGGTTTCCATTATGCATGATGTGCTGTCTCTGAAGTTCGCTAATTTTCTGACCTGGTGAAATAGATTTTAATAAGCTTGATGTAACACAGCATATAAAGACAAAGGGAAACACTTAATGGGGCTGTCACAATAAAGGACTCGGAGCGGGCTTGGAGATGCTAAAAGTGTTAATAGAATTGATCAAAAGCTTAGGGAAGAAATTCTCCATTTCCATGGAGGTCTGCCCTGCCCCTTGCTTGGTCCCTCCTGTTTGCCGTTGCATGGACGGCGCTACCCCGCTTCTTTAAAGACAAACCAGGGTCACTGGTGGGAAGCACGAGACGTTTCAAGCAGGGCTTGTAGCTGCCTCCACGTCCGCTTCCTGCGGACTTTGGGAGGGCCTCAGTAGAGTCTTCAATCAAATCCCAAAGAGTTAATTGCTACTAAAGCGTGATAATGAGTTGTGAATGATTTGGTAGAATCCCGATCTTTCATCAATTCTAGATAAAATTTTATTTCTCTGGGTATATATTCTTCTCCAAATATTGAGCATTTAGTTGTTAATTTAAAGCTCGAAATGGTGGCAGGTTTTTTTCTTTCTCATTCTTGGTTCCTTATAAAAAGGGAGGGGGAGTCTGAGACAGAGAGGCCTGAAAGATGAAGGTTTTAAACATAAAGGGATTGTTTTGGGATGGAGCTTTCCCTTGTGCGTGCTCACCATTAAAGACTACATTTTTGTCCAGTAAATTGGACCCACGCCTGCCTGCCTTCAAAAAAAAAAAGCTACCAGGCTCTTCTGCTTCATGGTTTTGAGTCTCTGATACTTTTGAAATGAAGCCTAAAGATCCTACAAAGAGGATAACTCTGCCTAATGGAAAGAATAATGCAAGCGAGAACCCATTTGAAATGACAGCTGTGAGCCTCACGAAGCTTTTCTGTGCTGATCAAAGCTGCTGGTAACGTTGTTTGAAAAGAGGATATCAGTTTCCCCCTCTCCTTTTCCCACTCAACCTGCAGATGATTTTGTATTCCAGACTTTGCGCTTTTTTTTCCTGGGAGATCAAGTGAACCTCCTAGATGACCGGTGTTCAGATCAGCGCACCGGGGAGCACCGTCGGCGTGAGAGGCAAAGTGTTTTGGGGGGGTTATGGCCTCAGAGCTTGATCCCCTTGTGCGTAGGGCCCTCCGAAACGCCCCGCGCAGAGACGCAGGGACTTCGCGAGAACGAGCCGCAGTGTTCAGCTCTTCTGCCGATGTGTGCAAATACTCCAAACAATCTGTAAACAGAGAGGAAGGATTTTGCTTGCTAGGCGCAGTTTTATGGTGGCTTTTATTTTATTCTCCACGCGTGTCCCATAATTTTGGTTGTTTTCCGAAGTCCGGTGCTGAAATCAGGTGATGATTTGAGCGTCTCAGCTTCTGTTTTTATTCTTCTTTTAAATCCCTGTGCTTATTGCTAAAGTCTAAACATGACCTCACGTGCCCTAAGCGCTTTATCCATTAGAAGCAGAGAAAATTCTCTGCATGATAATTTTTGAGGTAAGAACTAATCTCATGATCTTTGTGACTTCTTTTTGGTTTGATTCCCATTGTCTGGCTGTTGGTAGAGGACAGGGTCTTGTGTCCTTTGGGGATGCAAGATATTTGGGGTCTTCAGGGGCTGAACAGAGCAGAGCAGGTCTGAGGGAGTCCGTGAAAAGCCAGGGCTGTGTGCGAGGGCGTCCTGGCAGGACGCGTGGAGGAAGGGGGTGTAAAATGGTTCTTGTGGTTTCACTTGCTCCTGGTTGCCTTGTAGCCAGCTTCAGGCTGGGGTAAAGGAGAAATCAGTGGTTTGAGAAGGGAACGATCCCACTGGAGCAGGAGATGGAGCATGGCAGAGACCTGTGGAGGGAGCGTGCCCTTTGCTGGGAGCCCTTGAGCCCCTCGAGTCCCCCGTAAGGACTGGCCCTGCTCAGGCAGCGTAGCTCTCGCCAGGTTTGTTCGCAAAGCCCCTGGAAGATCCGCTAAATCCGGGGCTCTCGGCATTCTCTGCTCGGTAATGCCAAGTGCGAGGCAGCAGGGCTGTGTGCTGCCTGCCCAAATCCAGCCCTGCGGCTCTGGGGCGTGCGTCACCCCTTGACCCCCCGCCCTTCTCCCAAACTTATTTGTGCCTTGGAGAAGGCAGTTGCTTGCAGCCAGCCATTGACTAAATCTATGACCTTAGGGCAAAGCATTTAAAGACAGATGTGTCCATCTTCCCTCACACGAGCCTGCCTCAGTATTTAAAGTGAAACTATTGATGCAGGAAGCAGAAAAATTTATCTGTGAAAAATTGAACTCCAAATGCTGGCTTCAGGTCGTTCAGAGCAATAAGAGAGCATGAAATTGATGTGAATCCTCAGGGCTTTCCTGGACAGTGGGGGAGCCCGTTGCAAAACATTTATTGTAAAAAATCTTCTAATTGCAGTGCCTAAAGTGGGCACTTTTGTGCTTTTGAACAGCTTTGGTATCTTGTTTTCTCTAGGCAGTTACAAGCAGCGGATGCACAAAGAAGGACAGGGGTCGTTTCAGCAGGAATCGGAGTGCCTTAAACAAACACGAGGAGTTAATCGATCTGTCCCTCCACCCCTTTTGATTTTCCAGTTGGCTTCAGAGAGCAGAGGGCTCGGAGGGGGCCGGGCTGGCGCCGGCTGCGCTCCCTGCCTGGCCATCGGTGGGATCGTCGCGGCGGCGGGTGGGATCCAGAGCACACTGCGGTCGATGTTCTGTTGACTTCAAGGCTCTCTGGTCTGGGCACCCATTCCTGGCACCCGGTTACCTCCAAGCCGCCTGTTAAAAATGAACCGGCAGCGTGCAAGCCCCTCGGCAGCTGGCTACGGGGTGCAAAGAGCCTGCTGATACCCCGCAGCCCTCCGTGGCCCCTGCGGTCCCCCCCACGCCCAGCAGTCCCGCGTCCCCAAAGCCGCTGCTCCGTTTCGCCGAGAAGCCTGCGCTTCCCAGGCATTGCTAAGGGAAAACAGTGGTGCTGGCACGTCACACTCTGGGCTCTGCCACCTAACGCTTCTCCTTGCCCTCTGCTCCGGCCCTCGGAGGTGTCCCCAGTGTCCCCGGCCAGGTCCTCGTCAGTCAGAGCGGGATGGGTCGCATCCACCGCTGCCGGGGGGACTGCACCCGGGAAGGCGCCGCTGGGACTGGGCAGCTGCGTTCCGCTCTGGTTTAAACCCTGATGTCAGGGGAGGGGAGTGCGTGCAGGCACACAGCCTCGCCAAAGCATCAGCGTGGTCTGGGGGACCAGCAAGAGGCTCCGTGGACAAGCAGGTTCCTTCTGGGGGCCTGGCAACCAGCCAGAGTGCCTGCTAGTGCTTTCCTCTTCGCTAAAGAGCTGCAGATACCTCGGCTCTCAACTTTTAATAAAATGGTGTGACAACGCAGGCAGAAGGGTGATAGAGGCAGAAGTTTCTTGCAGTAGAATAGGTTCAGTATTAATTGTGCTGTCACTGTAGCGCCATTCTTTGAAGTCTTCACTGGCGTAGAAGTTTATAAACAATGGGAGTGAATAGTACAGTGTGACCAAAGTGCTTAAGTAATGCTGTAGGGTTGGTACAAGGGGAATTACAGAGATGAGTGGTGGATCTTGAGACCAGAACCTGCGAGAGCCCAGCTGCACCCTTGGCTGTCTGCAGATGTCTTTCTCAAGTCAGTTTGCTTCTTTGTGCCTCGTTTTATCCCATCTGTGACGTGGGGACAGCGTCAGCTGCCGATCGCTGCTGAGAGGTTGGGGAGCAAACCACCACATAATTACAAAAGGAAGGTAGCCCAGTTGTGAGACGTTGCACAGCATTAATGCGGTCAGCGGTGTGGTGATGGGAAATTTGTTTTCAGCTGAATGAGCTGATCAGTGCAGTGCCTGGCAAATGTAATTTCAGTCTGGGGGATTGATTACTTTCAGTACGTTGGATTGATTTAGGGATCCTCCAGTGATGGAGCCAGCCTGTGAGTCTGTATTGGCAAGCAGACTTTTGCCAATCTTGACAATCAATCCCTGTTTCCGCCTCCCACTTCTGCAGCCGTAAGGGCTGCGCAGCCGTGCCGCTGCCCCTCCGCCTCTGCCCAGCCGGCCGGCCGCAGCGTTCCCAGAGCAGGAGCAACCGATCACACTTGAGTTGTTTGGAGTGCCATGTCGCGCAGATGCTTTTATCTCAGAATTGGGATAATAGCTTTGTTTGGGGGTGGAGGGATTAATTTTTCACACATCTGTCCACTGGAATGCAGTAACAGATCCTTTGTTCAGGCCCTTTCTGTGGAGTGCCTTCTCCAGCCTTGTTATTTCATTCCTCTTTTGCATGGCAAAGCTTTTTGTCCTGCATTTCAAATAGATACTGAGTGTCCCTGGCAGTTGAACAAGAGAAACAAACTTTCCAGGCCTGATTTTTATGCTGTTTTCAGGGGATGCTTGGTGATTTGAGGGGTATTTGATTGGTTTTGGCAGAGGCATTTTATTCTGTGGAAAATCCACAGCTCCTCTGACCGCTTACGGATGGTTTAGGGAGCCCCTGGAGCCTCCACATGAGAGATTTGCTGGTGGCCAGCTGGTCCTGGACGTGCCATGGGAATGCCGAGGACACTGCTCTTGGGACGTGCGCCGTGGTGGGCAGGGAGCGGAGGAGGAGAGGCTGTAGGGACGGTGCCAGCTCTGCTCCTGCCTAACCCACAGCGGGAGGGCTCGGGGCTTGGCCGGGGCACGGCTCTGCACGAAAACAAAGCCCCAGAGCCTCAGCCCTTGTCCTGCAGATGCTTCCTCTGCTGTTTGGAGGTTGCTTTGACTCTAACAATGAGGTCTTCTCACTCCAGCATATCGCACCTCCAGCCCTTAAATGTATGTCAGCAGACCCGACCAGGGTCGATGGCTCCATCACCAGCAAGAGGGAGTTTAACGCTTCGGTATTTGGTTATAACATCCCCCAGTCAGGATGCTCTCCCTCCTGCATCCCACTCCACAGAGACTGTACCAGTTCATCAACATAATAAAACCAAACAGATTCGCACTGCGGTTAAGGAACAGGGTTTGCTGTGCGGCGCGTGGGCTCTGTGCATGGGGAGCAGCAGCAGACAGCAGCCTGGGGTATGCTGTGCATACATTTACCTATACTATTTTTTTTTCCCCCAACAGCCCTATTACCATATTTAAATGCAAGTATGTCTTTTTTTAATTGATGTTTTAAGTAGCTTCAAGTCACTCTAGCCTAGTTGTTCTCTGCTCCTTGCCCCCTGGTAGATTACCTGTAGCTGAGACGGTAGTGCTAGAGGTAGCGGGCTCGTAGTCTGCCGAGTTCTCTGGGTCTCGCTCTCTCCGTTCCTCTAGCTCGCTGTTCTCTGTTTCTGTCGCCTCAGTTGTTTTTCTGTGGTTCTTCAGCGTGGCAAAGCAGCTGTGATCAAAGTCCCGGAGCCCGCTGAAGGGGCAGGTCCCATGGGGGTGACTACCCCCAGGGTCGTCCTGTCGGGTGCCAGGAGCGGTCGGAGCCCCCCAGGGACCAGGAACCTCCAAGGGTTTTGTTGACTTTGCAGCATGGGGGTTTGGGGTTCTTGCTGATCACCTGGGCCTTGCCGTTGCCCTCTTAAAATACGTATATTTAAAGTCAGAGCCTCTGGCAGATCTTTTGAATATTAATTAAGTAAAGAAACTAAATCTGCAATCTTGCTAGCAGCATTTCATTCATCTGTAAGGGCTCAGTCCCCCTGTAGCAGGGTGTTTGTCTTAGAGCTCCTTGATCTGCGGCTGTTTTGCTTTCAAGAGCTTTTTTTTCTTTTCTTCCTTCCTTCCTTTCTTTCTTTCTTTCTTTTTTTCATTCTTTTTTAAATTACATTCCAGTGAATTTTTTTTGCTTGATCCCAGCAAATCTGTGATCTTGACATGAGGACCTCCTCATATTTTCCATTACTGCTATGTCTGTAGATCAGCACGTTATTATCACTTGCAAATAAGCAAAGAAGAGAATTCCCTCGTTGTTTTGCAAAGCGGTCTGACCCTAGCCGTTCGAGAGGACGGAGACGTAAGCTGAACGCTGCAGGCTCTGCTGCCAGTTTGTCCGCCCCGGCACCTCGGCTTTTGCGGCGTGCCGTGGCCAGGCGCGCCATCAGCGGCACGTGCCACCACGTTCCTCTTCTGCCAAGGGGATTTGGGCCACCTTTGTGCCAGCAGAGACCACCAGCAGTGGGCACCTGGCGAGGGCTCGGCTCTTTCTAAAAACAGCGCCTGGTGATGGCACGGAGAGCCGGGACGGCGACCTCTGGAAACGCCGTGCCCTCGGCGGCCGCCCCGCAGAGACTCGCGGTACCCGCTGGCTTCTTTCTTTACCCTTCTCCTTTTCTCCACGGCCAGGTTTTCCGGCAGCGGCTTATGGACCAGTAGCAGCGGCAGCCGTGGCGGCAGCAAGAGGATCAGGTAGGGGGGCCCGTGGAAGAGCAAACCCTCAGAGTGCAGGGTCAGGTAAAAGCTCTGTCGGTATTCTGTGTGGCTGCAGCTCTCCATCATTTCTCTGATTTTCCTCACACTTATCCTGGGGACCTGAAAACAAACGATCAAAAAAACCAAAAATTGTATGAAAAATAAATGATCAATCCCAAACCAAACCCAAACTACAAGCAGAGGCCACGGGGCCTGGAGCACCTTGCAGGAGATTGGCATAAGAACTGCCAAAACCAGGGTAGATATTCTGATTTGTTTCTTTATTTATTCCTTTATTACGTTGTTTTCTTTGTTTCTTTGTTTTAAATTTGAGGTTATAAAGGACACCCCAAAGAAATTAATTTGTGTTTTTGAAAAAAAGTTTTCGTTTCTCATGGAAAGCTGGTGCTGGGTTGAGGCGGTGGCGGCAGCCCCGGGCGCTCCCGCCGTGCCCGGAGCCGCTCTCGCCTCCTCCGCCGCAGCCAGCGCGAGGGTCGACCTTCGCGGGGCACCCCCGCGGCGAGGGGGCCCTGTCCCCTCAGGGACGGCGCCTTCTGCCCGCACGGGGCGAACGCCGCCGCTCGCGTTGTCGGCACCGAAGCGCGGCCGGCGGTTCGCCGGCCCTGCCCACTTCGCACCCCGGCCTGCTTTCGTGAGGAACGTCAAAGCTTTTCTTCCTGTCCTTCTGAAAACTTTTATTTTTTTCCCCTTAAGGGAAATAAATAAATCATTGCCAATTACCGTTATTACCTTAGGTTTTAAATTTAGCTAAACACGTGAATTAATGCTTTGCTCAGGTAATTAAGTGTTCAGTACAGCCATCAGTGAGCTGTTGGCTCGGCAGCGCCCGCCTCCGCCTCGGCTCCCCGGCCTGCCCAGATCAAGCCGGGACGGAGCCGCTGCCGGCCCCGCGCCTCCTGCATGGCCCCCGGGCTGCCAGCCCCTCGCCGGGCCCGGCTTGCCGGCGTACGCGGCGGAGGCGCTGGAGTGGAGGACGTGGCGGTGGCAGCGGCTTTCCAGCTCGCTCATGGCACAGTCCTGAAGTGGGGGTTTCTCGGTGGCTTTTCTGGCAGTCCCGGTGGGTTAACCGGGCTCTTCCCGAAAAGACCCGACTAAACCGCTGCGTGAGGGGTTACGAGGAGGGCGCAGGCCCAGGTGTGTCTCGAGTGCGAGCCTGATGCCATGGAGGCCAAAGAAAGACACCAGGAGAACTCCGTTCCATGCAAACTGGCACTGCTTGCAGGCTACAAAGGATTATCTGTACCAGTTTCATCTTGTGGCATGTAGAGAGCGCCTAAGGGGTGACTTGCCAGACTGGTTGTGGGGATTCCCCGTCTCCCGGCTTTCCCTACTGCCCCTTCATGGAGGGGGAAAAACAAACCCAAAGAGAAAAAAAAACAAACAAACAAACAAAAAAACCACAAAACCAAAAAAAACCCGAAGAGATTGATTTTGCATACGATTTCAGGAAAACAGACGTCATTGTTTCTGCCTCTTCCTCATGTTTTGCCCTTCAGGTTTTGTTTTACGTGCAAACAGACCTGGTGAGTTGCCCCTTAGCAAGGCACAGAGGGTTTGGCTGGATTAACGTTGCTTCCCTGATTATTATTATTATTTTTTTTTAATTGGAGTGCTTTTGGTGCCCATTACAACTGAACTGAGCATTGATCAATTCTGTGCCTGAAAATCATTTGTCTTTAATTTGAGTGTTTTTTGGTTTCCCTTTTGTTGGGTTTTCTGTTTTGTTTTGTTTTTTCGTTTTTGTTTTTTATTTGAACTTGCAATACGAAACTAAATCTAACCCTAAATTAACAACACCCTTTCTGGCAAGTTTAAAGAGCAGTATGGTGTTTGGAAATGTCTTTCAAGCCTCAAAATTGCCTGTGTGCGCAAAACTGGCAAAACCCCAAAACTGAATCAAAAGAGCGGGGGGGGGGGGGGGGGGGGGGGGGGGGGGGGGGGGGGGGGGGGGGGGGGGGGGGGGGGGGGGGGGGGGGGG
>JAVKLA010000084.1:1841253-1871761 GCA_034782735.1 Sagittarius serpentarius
AAAAAAAACCCCCCCCCCCCCCCCCCCCCCCCCAGCCCTGAGCTCTCAAGGAGGAAGACGGCTTTGTCACCGGCCCGGCCCGATGGCCGCTCACATTTGCAGCGAAACGTGCTCTGGGAACAGTGGTGTTTTACGTAGAGTCATCTCCATCCAAAGACGGTTTTCAGAAGGGACATCCTGGGTTCGCCACTTCCATCCAGCAATGGTAGTGAATTGTATTCAGGAGCAGTAGAGTACGATCGATCTTGCGCTACAGTGTACGGGCCCGATTCATTACAAGAAAAATGACTGGGTTTTTTTTTTACTTCTTTTCTTTTCAGTTGGGTTTTTCTTTTTCCTTTGCAAATTTGCACAGCCCTCCTTCACGTGCGCCTAATCCAAAAGCACAGAGCGCAACACAGGACACAGTTGGCCCTTACTGGCCCCTCTCTGCCAGTAAATGGAAAAAAAGCTGGAAAATGCCCAGGCAGGCGCGTCCCACCGCCCCTCCGCTCGCTGGGGAGTGCTTTGCCCAGAGGCTGCTGGAGACGTCCTTCTGCGGGACGTCCTGCTGCCCCTTCTGCAGTGCTCCGACCCCACCAGCTCCCTCCAAATTGACCTCCTCAGCTCTCCAGCCCCGTCCTGCCAGCTCTTCCCCCCCTTCCTGGCGTCACTGCCAGCACGGTGGCTCTGCAGTGCCGGAGCTCGGCCTGGGCACCGGTGCCCGCCGGTGGGGCTGAGCGCTTGCGGAGAGCGTCCGCCTCCTGGCATGCATCTTGGTCTTCCAAGGAAGCTGCAGTCCTTTCGCTCCAACCCCCTGGGCTGCGGTGCGTAGGCACTGACCACCTCGTTTTCTCCCTGGGGTGACATTCCTCCTCTTAGGAAACCTGCATGTTTGCTTAACAGCCGGCAAAAGGAGCCCGCCCGGGAGCAGTTACCTGCGCGGGGGCAGCGCCCAGCCCCGGTTCTGCACTGCCGGGTCTTCCCTGCCCTCGCCCCTTCTTTTCTATTGCAGCGTGTGAGGACGCAGTCACCGCTTTACCTGGCTAGATCAACAAGTTCTCTTCTCTGTCAGAGCAGAAAGGGACATTTCCCCCTGCTCGTGCTCAGTGCCACTCATAATTTCACGTCTAGCTTAGCCGGTCACGTGCCGGCAGCGATGCTTCTCTTTATAAATCGTGTGCCCAGTCGGTGTCCCAGTGACGAGGTGATAGCCGAGGTCCCTGGAGCAGGCAGAGGGGTTTGGCCACATCCGTTCAAACCGGGTGGGACTGTGCTGCCGAATCCCTCAGCTGGTTTTGACAACCTCGTCCATTCTTGCATTTTTTTTAATGAATTGGGACCTGAGCCATGGAAAACGAGCAAACTTAAAAGCGTGAATGCTGCAAACTCCTCCTAGACAACTTCACTATCAATGTCACGTTTCTTTTGAATTCACCTGACATATTTTACGTGTAAAACATTTTTGTCGTGTAAATGCTTTTTTTAAAATACAGTCATGGGGGGGCACATTTTTATCTTGCATTTGACATGGGAGGGATTCATTTGGCAGGAGAACGAGACAAGGAAAATTTGGCAGGAGAGGGTTTTCGTTCCTTCCTCTTTGGTTCATTGACAAGTCTGAGATTTTTCCAGTTCCCAACCTGTTGCCACCAGCTATTCCTCCCTGAGGACTGGAGACAAAACCCATAAGGCCATCTGTAATCCAGCCCGATTCCCGCTGCTCGGCACCGGGAGGAGCCGTGCGCGCCCGTCCCAGGTGAGCGGCGCGGGCTCCCACGGGCACGCTTTGCCCGCCGAGACGGCCGGCGGCAGGACAGCGCGGTGGGACAGCGCGGTGCCGCGGCGCCAGGAGCTGCTCCCCCGCAACCCCGACCCCTGGCACATCTGGATTTTGGGCGCCAGTCCCGGCTTGCCAGTGCTGCCTTTGAGCCCTGCGCCCCGACAACCCCTTACTGTACTTTATACTTGCCAGCTATAACAAATCTCGTAACGTGAGCTACTGACCTTGATGGTGAGTGTGAGCAGTTATGTTTTGTTGTTTTCTCTCTTGCTTGGTTGGGGCTGCTGTGAGAGAGGGTGTCTCTGAGGCATACTTTCCGGCCTCTCTTACACTCGGACGTGCACACCTCCTCTCAAACACTCTTCTGAGCGCTCTCAGCGGGAAGGTTTGTCCACACCTATTAATCCTCTCTCAGTGTCCAGCTTCTTGTTAGTAGCAGCTGGTTGCATGTTTTTTGCTTGTTCGGACGAAACGGTTCGAGAAACGACTCATATCAACTCTTGAGAAATGTCTCTATTTTTTTGTACACTTTCTTTCTTTTGATGTTTTTATTAATTTCCCTTACTTAAAAAACAAAACACCTGTCGTCCCGTAAAACATTTCACATCTCCCCTTGCCTGTTCTTAGAGTGTATGTATCTGTGGGACTGAACTAAATGCATGCACTGTAGTGGTCGTACTGGTAGCAGTAGATGTAGTTGTAGAACATGCATTGTTGAGTTGATATTATAGGTATCATCAACGTGAACTAGCGTGGCAGTTAAAAGCATAGCCTTGGTCTGATTGAAAGCGTAGGGCTATCAACACAGCAGAGAGCTGCTAACGGCTTGGATCCATAGTACCGTATTTGTTAAATCCCGTTATCTGGAAGTTTAAATTGAAGCTGGCTGTAGGCAACCTACACCCTCTGTACAAGAACCCGCACATGCTGTTATGTTGATAGTAAATTTGCCTTTTTTTTTTTTTTTTTTTTTCCAAATTAAACCCCACAGGAATTAAAATGCTGACTATAACTATATTCTCTTCTTTTTATTTTGTATTAAAAAGAACTTGAGATATTTTAAAAATCATTTTACAATCATGGTTTCTTCATCAGCCTGTTACTCGTCCATATTAGCCCATAGAATCATTCGTTGGCAGTCGTAGACCAGATGTGCCAAACGCAAATCACTCCATTTGGGTTTCTAAATAATACCATGTGCGTGAAGCAGCTTCCCGCGGACTGTCCTGAGACACAAAGCAATTGTTTTGAGGTCATAAACCTTATTACATCTTGTTATGCAACAGAGACTCTGAGCTAGTGGCGGGTCGTACTCATTGCCATGTCACCCAGCTTAAGGGAACATTCTTAAATGAAGATTTAACGTTTCGTAAATATCAGCACGAGGAGTTCGAGGCAAGTTCACCACCTTTGCCATTGAGCCAGCAAGTGTCTTTGCTTCTAGTGCCCAGGTTTCTGTGCTAAACTTCTAAAATGCTTTCACAGAGGGAGCTGCAGTCAGAATGGTAACTGAGATCCCAAATCAGGCTTTTGTTTGTTTTTTTAGTTTGTTGCTTGTCAGAAAACATCCTGCTGGGAGTAGAAAAGATACTGTATGGCACGGTCACACCTTCCCTCCTCCCCGCGCCCCCGGCCGTCCCCACAAACCAGATGAGCTGAGTTGGAGCATCTTCCTGCTCCGCTGGGGATAGTCAAGGCAGTCTTTAGCGCACTTATTCCAGCAAGCACTTTCAAAGGAAATAAAATATCCAGAATGGGCTTTCAAAATGTAATTAAGGATTTGTATCTGCTCCTTACCTCTAATAGAACATAAAGTAAATCAAGCAAACAACCGCTTGGATGGGGCTGACGCAATGCAAGCCTGCGCAAGGCAATCTGGGCCACCCCTGTTACTTTCCTGATTGCTACGGGGGAGCTGAAGCACTTGCGCGTCAAGGGGGGGGTATAATTTCCCCCTTAGATCTCAATCTGCCAGGGAGTCGGGGGGACCCACTGTTTAATGCGCCAGGCATATGATGAAGTGAGGAGTGTATCTAGAAGTCAGCAGAGGGACAAATTGCATGGGGTTTAGGAAGCCTTGTCTTACACTTAAAGAAGGTGCTCTAAAAATTTAATCTTGTCATTAGGCACCCATAGTGTTAGCAAATTACGGCCATAAAAAGTGGGACAACGGTTGGTCTGTGTGTGTGGAGGGAGAGAAGCTGCCACTGGCTCGCAGACATGTCGTAAGGAGGAGCGGTTCGAAGATCCAGCGCTGAACCAATTTGGGATTTATACAGCCCATTGAGAGGACTCCCTTGTGGCACGGCGGCTCTGATGGAACTGCTCTCCCTCTTTTATTCTGCTATATAAAAGTACATAAAGTTTAATCCGAGCTATGTAATCTCAAAAGCCAGAACCTAACAAGTGGACCACTTGGGAGCAGCAAGCGGGCTGAAATTTCTCACTCCACTGGAACCGCCGGTAATTATGTGACAGAGCCTGGCAGCTGATGCATCGGAAAATTAATGGCTGCATTGGAGTTGATCTTTTTCTTATCTTCATAGCAAGAGGCAGTCTGTGCTGGCGAGCGTTGCGGGTGGCCCGGCAGGGAGGGTGACGCGGACGGACCCCACGCCCTGTGGGGCTTCGGTGAGGGCTGGACACACAGACAAATGTCGCGTGTTAAGCAGAAGTCACAGCAGCCAGGCTCTGCGCAGAGCACCTGCCCGAGCGGTGAATACGCCCTGCGCCGCTAGTTAGTGTAGCGCGGCTCTAGAGGAGGCCGCTCTGCATTTCCGTGGGTGCTTTCGGCCTCAGTACTGGCAATATCCTCATACTCTCCGAGGGCTACGGTTACTTTTCTGACTACTACCCCAAATTAAAAAGAAAAATAATGAAAGGGGAGTCATTTCCATTTCAGTTCAGAAGTGCTGTGCTGGTCCGGGGTGGGAATCCAGAGCACAGGCTACACGCAAAAACGGTTTGTCTTATTTTCCTGTGGGATGCTACTTTCTGATTTTTTTTGTCCGCGAGGGACTGAGCTTCCTGCAGTGCCAAGTAGAAAATTCAGTAGATCTAAAACGATTTGCTGCTGCTGCTGCTGCTGCTGTTAGGCCTTGCCCACAGTGGCGGCCGTTCTACAGGGCTCCTGGCTGAAGTCTATTGTGGTTAAAATACATCAGCTTTGATCAATAATTTTGTAAGAGAAAATCTTGTGCACTTGATAAATCATCTCCAGTGCAATTAGTGACCACCTCTGAAGCGCAGACTTAAGTACAGTGGGAGTTAATCTTTAACAAATTTAGCGGCTAACTTTTAATAGTCTTCTCAATCAAGAGAATTATTTTCAATGGGAAAACACTCCTCGGCAGAGCTCATCCCGGCGTCCCGGCTCCTGCTGTTGACACATGGCAGGCGGTGACGGCGCGGACGCTGCCGCTGCCTCGTGTCGCGGGCAGGCTGATTGCCCGTGCAGGGACCAGCTCGCTGGTGCACAGGACCGTGCCGCCCTCGCCGGGCAGCCGCGCTCCAGCCCCGCAAATCCCTGCAACAGCCCGTTACCGGTGTTTGGTTTCCTTTCTCCCAGCGGAAGCCGAGGAAGGGAGCTCTTGGCCGTTGTAATTAAGACTTTGTTCCACACAAGATGCAGACGAGTCATTGTAAAGTTTGAAACGGGGCCTTCAGCCTGAGCTCCCTCCAGTGCGATGAGATACTTGAGCACGTGAGCGTGTCTCATGCATTTTAATCACTAAACGTGTAAAGTACTTGCTGAGCTGAGAGGTAACTTGCCTGTCTGGCAGCAGTCGCAGGCTGTTACCCATTAGTGGAACAACTACTAAATGGGACACAGCGCACATTTTACTGACATACCGTTGTGAGTATTTTCATGCTGATTCTCTCCCCAAATGCTTTAAGAGTAAATACATAATTACAGATATTTTTTTCTTTCTCTCTCTCTCCTTTCTGAAATAGAAAACTGAAAAAGCAGCAGTGGAGTTTTTTCCTTGCGGCAGATGTTAGCGTGCATCTGGCTCTGCGTTAGCTTGAGGAGCATGGTGGATTAGTAGTTGCCAGAGAATGCGAAATTGGTCTGCAGGTATATAAACTTGAGCTATTTAAAAATCATGAACTCACACAGCTGAGTCTTTTTAAGGGTATTTCCTGATAGTTAAAAGAAGAGACCAGAGACCAAAGCTTTGTGCCCGGAGGTCTCTCAGGTGGCTGTGCCCAAACCCTCCCCTGCCGAGGGGCTGGGGTGTTAGCTGCCGACAGCAGAGCCGGTGCCGCCAGCTCGCCCCCAGACACCGCGTGGTGCGCAGCAGCTTCTCTCGGTGTTTCCTCATCGATGAGCACAGGTTTTCCTTTGCGGGGGTGTTACTACCCGCCGCGTGTGCCGCCGTGGTGGACCCCTCGCACTGCCTTGCTCGGACGTGGCCTTGGCGCCCGTCTGGCCAGGCAGGTCTGCTCAAAGCGCCCATCGCCTCTCGCTGCGCGGGCGCCTGGTGCAGACTCTCCCGCAAGAGAGGATCGTTGCGCAGAAAGCACCGGGGTTTTGTGGGCTCGATTTCTCTTCTGTTACCTGGATAACACCCCTGTGCTCCCAAGCATCCATCCAGCCCGCAGAGGTCCATCGGGAGCGGGAAGATGCCCCCCGGGCAATGCCCTCCCGCTATGGCAACTTAAAATATGCAGTGAAACAAAGACCCGGTTTTGTATTAATTTTCCTCCTGTATTGTCTGTTATTGTACAAAAGGCTTCAATTTGAAATTAACAGGAGCGATAGCCAGTTAATGTGGTACGGTGGGAGGCCGGAGTTTCTGTTGCTATGGCAATGGAGTTCGGCTCATTTGTTTTGTAGATGAGTAATTACTACGCAATTAGAGTAGGCTAAAAATAAAGGGGCCTTTTGTTCCCTGTTACTCATTAATATTAATAAAAGACCTGTCCGGGCTGTGGTAAACAATTAATGCAGATGTGGTTACCCATGGTAAAAGTAGCAACAGCTTTCGTGTTACCCAGCGCGAGGTGAAAGCACTGGCGTTGCCTGTCTCAGCTCTTCCTTCATTTTAAACAGAAAAATTATTAGAGGGAGGTCGGCGTTAGCACAGCATCACGAGCTTTAGCCCTTGTTTGCCCGTTGGATGGACGGTAGTACGTGTTACAGCTTATGTGCAGGCCCGGACAGCAGGTACAGCGCTGGGGTCAGATCCTACGAAACAGCGAGCATCCGCAGCCCTCCCGAGTTGTGCGCGAGAGAGACACAATGGCAGCAGTTCCCTGATGCAGAAAGCTCTTCATTTATCCTCCCTAGCCTGGCGGTGCCCGAGGGCGGGTGCAGGGCCGTGCCGGTGCCGGTGCCCTCTCCGGTGAAGCGGCACCGGCTGCGGGATGCCCCGGTGCAGGGGCTGCTCCGCTGCAGAGCCAGGGCTTGAGCAACGAGCTTGCCCGAAAACCGGAGCGCGTGAAAGTGCGAGTGTGGTGCTGCTGACGTGGCTCCGGTGCAGCACGTTGCAAACATCGAGCACCAGAAGAGAGTGGAAAAGAGTCCCAAGCATTTGATGTGAAGTATGTAAACATTAAAGCACACCAGATTTTAAATTAACTGTAAAACCAGTTAAATTGACAGAGTAAGCTGTTAGGAAGATGCGTAACGGGACAGAGTTTATTTGCCTCTCTGTTTTACTTGCTTGTCTCAAAGCAGCCGGTGAGCATCCCTTGCTGGCGGGGAGGGACAGCGGAGCAGCTCGGAGCCGGGCCGTGGCCGGCCCAGCGGGCATGGCGGGGGCGGGGGTGGTCACCCCCCTCCCCGTGCCGTGGCCCTGGGGTGCTGGGCACCCTGGGAAACGCCATCAGCAAGGTGGGATCTCTCTGACGGGCAGCAGGGCACCCGAGTGCCCCCGGCCCGAAACCCTCGAGTGCTGTGCTGGGGGGTGGGTTGCAGACAAATGGGAACCATGTCCCTCCCAAACTGTTTAACTAATGGAGGGAAACGTAGCACAGCCTTTGTAAGGTCGACATTTGTTTGTTGTTAAGGATCTAATTAGAAACATGAGAGGGAGCTGAATGGCTGCTTGCTCGGCTAATTAGCGACATGCACGAAGACCACTTTGAACTTCAAGGACACAAAGCTATTAGCGCTTACATCAAAAATGGATTAAACTTCTGTGCTTTTATAATGATTAAAGATGAGCCGCTCGAGAGGAAATCCTTTTGTAAGGCTGTGACAAGAGCTGGCTCCCTGATTGCAGCTTCTACAAGTGAAGCTTTGTGTGGCCTCCGCGTAGCACTCGGCCCAGCGCGAGGGCGACACCGCTAACGCGCAATATGGAAAATGTGATTAGGCAATAAATATTGATCGTTCGCAAAAAATTACAACCAAGCTGGAAAGTGCATTTATTTGTCTTGCTGCATAACTGCAGGACTTAGAAAAGCTGGGCTTGAATACCTTGAATTTTGTCTTTTCTTCTGCAGATTGGTGCACATCAGCAGCTTCCAGACGTGGCTGATGCTTCGGATGCGATAACCGCAGTATTTAGCAGAAGCAGGTGCTCTTGCCGTGCCTGCAGCATGCACGAGAGGGCCAGTGGTGGCTTTTTAAAACACCTGCACCAGTTGAGTTTTTAGTTTGCCCGCACTTGTGGAAACCACCCAGCTCTTGCTCTCTGCTCATCTAAGGTAGCTTAGCAGTTGCCTTTTGTGTCCATGCCGCCTGCTCAGCATCTGTGCTGGTACCGGCGCAGAAGTCCCTGTGCTGCAGCTCGGAGCGGGGGCGCTGGGGCCGCGGCAGGAACAGTTGCCACAAGATCCCGATTGCCATTATCACACCGACGTGTCCAGCTCGGCTCCTAACAGCTCGGACTGCTGCGAGGTGCGGGTCTGAGGGGTGTGAATAATTGTCAGCAGCCCCGCGCAGGGGCTGGGTGCCGGCGGCAGCGAGGACGGGGCTGGGCAGCACTCCCTCCCCGTCCCCTGCTCACTGCCAGCGGTAATTGCTGAGCCGGGAACCTGCTCACCACCCACTGCTTTCTGTCGTTACCCTTGCGATATTTTGATGTGTGAAGCTGTTTCCGAAGGGGCTGCAGAGGCAGAACAACCTTTTAAAGTGTGACTGCAGATAGAAAATAATGTACAAATAGAACCTTGTTACAGCAGATAGCTGCTCTCAGTGTCTCTTGGCCTCATCACCACTTGTTTTACTGATGAGCCCAACAGTTGTTTTATTTTATTTTTTTCCCTGCAGGGCCAGTATAGCTGCAGGGGAGGGACAACCGCTGCCACTAACCCCGGGGCTGCCTGGCTGCTCCCCGTTACAGACCTGCGTCAGGGGTGACAGGGAAGGCACAGAGCTCACAGTTTGATTTTCCGGAGTCAGGACTGAACCGCCTGTCATAAGCAAAATACCTGCAGCTTTTCATACTTGCAGAGGAGCTCTGTCTGCCACAGGCTTCTTACAGAGAGGTGTTTGCTTTTCCAGTCTGCTTGGGAAGAGCTGGCGTGAAGGGCTGCGCCTTGCAGGTCCCCGCGAGAGAGGTACTAAATGGCACCTCTAATTGTTAACGCCGGGTTCATTTGTTTTTCTGGTTTGTCTCCCACTTTCTGTTTCAGCTAGTTGGGAGCTGTTTGTACGTTATTACTCTCCAGAATATCTGTGTGTTTCCAGCTCATTATTTCTGACACGTTCTTGAGGCTGAGCATTGATCTGGATTTGAGGTGTGCCACGTGCTGTCTCAGACATAAAACAACACTGTATGTAAAAGCGCAGATACAAGAAAGCAATGCTTCCAGTAGTTCAGCCTGACCACAAACGAACGTGTTTGTGCCTCTAGCTGGAGCTGTGTGCGGTGATCGGTATAGAGAAAAAGAGCCCGAATGTGAGCATTTCATTTTCAGTGCTGTGCCTGTGTGCTCTTGCAGCCTGGATAGGCTACCGAGAACCAGGAGCACTGACGTCTTATTTCAGACTGGCATTAATTTGTACATCCAGCCTTGGGTAAATCGCGTCTTGGTTGTTAGCATCTCTGAAAAGCAAGGTACAAGCTCCCATTAGCTTCAGCCGTGAATGCACAAAGCATTAGCTTTGGCCAGGCTATCGGTAACGTGGGTGCAGTGCTAGCTAATGATATTTATAAGGCTCTAAGCACTAATGATGTAAGATTTGCATGCAGTGCTGAAGTTTTCTTGCAGTCCCTACCGTGGCTGGTTATTTAAAGTATCAGCATCACAGTGTGACTGCTGGTCTGTTAGTCATGCACGCTACAATTAGTGCTCCTGCTTCAGGACACATGGGATCCCCAAGGAAGGGCGAGATCTTCCCTGCCCCAGTCACCATGGTTTTGCTGTAAAGTCCTCAGCAGCGTCTGTGCGTGGGTTGTTGCAAAGGCAGTACAGCAGGCTGGGATGCTTGGGTAAAGCTGATATTCCTTCCACGAAAATCTTCTCTTAAAATCCAGCGGTAAATCCCAAGTGACTCAAATTAAACGCCTCCAGACCGCGATGTAGATCCCTGTCCCAGCTGGGCTGCTTGGGACCCTGCTTTGCAGCTCTGCTGAACCCGTCGTGGGCAGAGGGCCGGCTGACAGCGTGTGCAGATAAATACTGTCCGCTTGCTGCTGCCGACAGGACTGGGGTGCCTGCTCTCCATCGGCTCACCCCGCCGGGCGGCTGCCGCCGAACGGCACCGCCCTGCCCTGTGCCCCCCATCCCCTGCCTGTTTCCATCCCTGTCGGCAGCGTTCAGTGTTACTATATCATTTACTCCTTCGAGCTGGAAGATGATGTTTGCAGCATGTTATATGAATTTTTCATAAAGATAGAAAAACAGCCTAATCTTGTGAGCTTTGAGTCTTGGTAGTGGGTAATGGCTTTGATTTAAAGCATTTTGTCTTAATGATAGTTATATTGAAAATTTCCTGCTGCTTTCAAGCACGTGTAGTTATTATCATAAACATTGATGGTAGAAATGCCTGCCAAATTGTGCGTGGCTGTTTATGGTAGATGAGAGAGTCATCCAGAAATTAGAGCGCTGGATCAACAAGTTGTCAAGAAGCCTGTTTGTACAGAAAGCCACCCCGGGGCCGGTGGGACAAGGCAGGAGCAAGGAGGGCCTTGGAGAAAAGAAGTGCTGGAGCTGGCCGGCACTGGGTGTAGAAAATGCTCAGTGTGAGATTAAAAGCGAATTTCTGGCGAGAAGGAGCTGCTTTAGAAGAAGCTGAGGAGCACAGAGAGAGGGCAGTCGCTTCCCAGGCAGAGCACTCGGCCGCTCTTCCCCAGCCCTCGTGCCGGTGGCCGTGCAGTGCGAGCCCCCGCTGCCCGCCTGCGCCCTGCCTCTGCCCTCGCAGCCCCTTGCATCTGCTCCGCTTGAAAAAGTAAACCGATAACCTGATGGGTAAAGCATGCGGATTTACAGGGGGATATTTCATCCTTTTCTTTACGGATGTCGCTGCATTCCCCACGTGGCGTTAGATAACGAGATCTGCTTTCTGGGGAGCACCTCCATCAAAACGTGACCTGTCTGTGGCTGGGTTCTGCCTCCAGCCGTGCCAGAAGGAACTGCAGAGCTGCTGGCCCGCCTGGATTGTTGCCCAGGGATAAGGAACCCTTTCCAGGAGGTGCAGGTGGCAAATGAGTGGCATTAGACGGCTGTCTGGGAGCGTTGCTTTAGTGCTGACCAACGCACACCGTGGGGCGAGCCCATGCAGCCGTGGGGTCCCAGCGTCACCCGCAGACGTGTCTCTGCAGGGTGCAGGCAGGGGATGTGGGCGCCTGCGGTCGGGGAGAAGCTGGGGTGGCTCCAGCCGGCTCCGTTCTGCTCTCAGCTGCTCTCTCAAGGGCAAAATGTATTTCTGGCTGTGGTAACAGGGCGCTCTATGTCATCCTGAAGTACCCTGCCTCTTCTCAAAGAGGAAATGCAGTAAATCATGTGGTGGTTTCTTTCAAACCTGAGGTTTTTCTTGCCCGTGCACCATGGCTGGGAAGGCAGCCACGAGTTTCTCTAACTGCAAGTTGCACCGTTCTTCACCTTTTTTTTTTTTTTTTACTTTTGAAATACTCATATTTGTTACGTGTTTAAAAAAAACCAAAGCCACAGTAGTAAACGGTGAAGAGACTGCTGTAGGAGAGGGAAAAGTGTTGTCACTGAAGGCTCCATGTGGGCTGGGGGGGGTCAGCGATCCCCATGCAGTGCCTGCCTTACACCTCTGTATGTGGTTCACCTCGTTTGTTTCCTTTGCAATACGACGCACTTTAGTGGTGCTTAAAATCACTGCTTTGTCATCACGTCTAACTTACTAGGCCCTAAGGGACTGACCGTCAGCCCGGTACCACGCAGGGTCTCCTTGTAAGACAGTAATGTCAAAATCCTTACATTTCTTCTCCCTTTCTCCCTCTTTCCCATCATCATTCATGGCTGAATTGAGTTTATTCGGGTGGGATTCCAGCATCCGACTTGTGCTTTACCCAGCTGCCCTCTCCGCCCCCGCAGCGAGGCGTTCGGATCCTCGTTAGTGTAATACGCCGTTCGCTAAGGCAAATGTCATAATGAATCCTGACTTAGAAATTTCTCAAGAGTTCATCGAAAGAGAGTTTATCTTCCACTGGTGACCTTTCTTGTTGAACGCAGATTAATGTATGAGCAGGGTCTGTGTTAACATGGCAGTTTGCAGGAGAAGGCGCTTGATAAGCAAGCTCCAGCGAGCTGAGCTCCGTCCCTGCTCCCAGCAGAGCATTTCGCAGCACCGAGCCTCCTGCCTCCGCGTGAACCCGGGCTGCCCAGGTGTGTTTCAGGCTCCAGCTCTCGGCTCCTTGACGTAAATCACTTGTTGTCTGAACGTTGCGCTGAGAAGCATCTTACACGCATGTTAAATGTGGATAAAGACGGCTCTGCAAAGGACACCAAAATGAGTTAGTAACAACAGAGCTTTGCTCGTTGAAGCACTGTCTTGAGGTTATGGATGCGTTTTAAAATTCTCTCCAAATTCATATCTATTTTAGCAGAAGGACTTTCAGTAGCTTCTCCTTTGAGGAGGTGCAGCTTGGGCAGAGGAGAGGGTGCAGTGAACGTGCATTGTTGCACCAAACATGTCCCTGAGACGAGAGCCCGCGTGCGAGCGCACGCTGCGGCAGGGAAGCACAGCAAACCCTGGCTTTTGCCGTAGCAAAACCTGACCGCTGTAAATACTAAACGCTGGCAACGGTTTGTGACAAGGCACTGAGTCTAAGGGCCTTGTATCCATTTCCAGCCTTGTCAGCAATGGCATTTCTCTGTCTCTTCCCATCGCCTCTGGAAGGCGGAGACAGTACCGATGTTTGTCGTGGCTCTCCCAGCCACCCCTTCAGACAGCGTCGGGCTGTTGCTGTGCCCGCCATGCACAGCAGGTCCCAACTCCACCGTCACCAACGCTTTGCGTTTAAAAAAAGTGCCTGTTCTGGGGCTGCTCTATGAACCCACATTTGCTTCAACATCTCATGCCCTATCTTGCTTTCCCTCGTTGCTTTTCAGCACTCCTCAAGCCAGCCCGGTGCCGGGCAGTGTAGAGCCCGAAGCTCCCCAAAGCCTGTCCCGCTGCCCTGCAGGCAAATGTTCACTTACTGATCAAAACTGAAAGGCAAAATTCAAAGTGAAGCAAACACGACATGAAACTTCTTTGTTCCCATGACTGCCGCATCTCTTGGCTTCTGTCTCTTGAGCTCCATCAGCATAGGAAAGAGCTTCTGTAACGCGGAGGATGGGGGATCGTTGGGGCTGAAGAAGGTAAAAGTTGGTTAGCTGTGACTTACAGGCACATCTGATCTTTTCCACATCTCTCCCGACCTTGATCTGTCACAGGGCTTCCTGGTGACACTTGGGATTGCAGATTATGCATAGAGGAAACCCTTGAGTTGGAGGCACTTAGCCGCAGTCTCGGAGCTGTGAAAACATCTGGTGCGGGATGGTTTCCTGTGCAGTCGGTTGGCAAATTGGACCTGAACCTTTTGGAGCCTGTTGGAAACAGGTACTTTGACTACCAGGACTTCCTGAGTGCTGGCAGTCCTTGGAAGGGGAGGAGATGGCCCCGCCAACCCCCAGGCAATGCTGACTCAGTATGATGGGTCCTCCCGGCAAACCAAAGTCAGGAGATACTTGGTCAGCTCGGCCAGTACCTCTGCTGGGACCAGGCAACAGGTCGGGCTTTGCTCCTGGTCTCCATTGACTGGCGTCTAGACATGGTCCGTGGTTCCTTCCCCTCTCCTGCGACAGCGCAATCCCCTGGCGGTTTTTCAGCAACGCGCTTCTGAACTTCTGTCCTTAATTATTTCCCGTTCTGACTGCAGGATGTTGGTGGCCAGGGGAAAGTCTCAAATTCCTTCCAGCCTGCAAGGCATTAATCTTAATGCTCTGCGGTTCCCGCGGCTCACAGCAGCCATGGCCCTTGGACAGCTTCTGTCTCCTCCGGCAACTGAGCTGACATCGGGAACTTTGTCATAAAGATACCTGTCTCCAAAGAGTCTGAAGTTTTCTTTGAGGACTAAACCAGTACCTGGAGCCTGGAGGATTTGGGGGCTTTTTTCTTCTTCATTTTAGTCTCAGATTATTCCAGGTTTGTGTAAAACACATTTGTTTCCAGGTATTTCTTACCAGAACACGTCGCATTTTGCACGCTGGGAAAGTTGTTCAAGGTCCCTTTGCTGTTGTTTCAAAGTGATGGTAAAAGTGCCTCTGGGTGCAGGTGAGCTTACGTGCAGCTATTGTAAGAAGACTCTGTTTAGCGGCTCACCGTGGCTGAGTGAATCGTTAAAAATACAGCTTTGCGAGGAGTGCTTAGCCCCGTGGTAATTATGAGAGCTCTCCCGTTTCGTTTATTGGGTCTGGAGCAAAGTGTCAGCTCTGTAAAAGCCTCCAGCCCTTTCTGTACGCTTTTCCGGGCCGCGGTTCAGCAGGCGACATGGAGCGGTGCCGGGGTGTCCCCAGCCTCCGCGCGGCGGTTCCCAGGCGATGGAGCGGCAGGCGTGCTTTTGGCTTGCCTGTTTTTCCGCAGGCACTCCTGTGAGCGGCGTGGAGTATTCGGCTGACGTTCAGAGGACAGGAAAATTACCTTTTTTCTTACGTTACATACCCGCAATCAGAAGGACTTTTGGATAACCGGTTGCCAGTTCTTTCTGCATGTACGAAAGCCAGTATTTCCAGTCTCCTTAGAGATGTAAGTGGCTGGGGTGGGCTGTCTGGGGGGGACAGCATCTCTCTCTGGCTCCTCGGTCTCCGTTTGCTGTTCTCTTTGCAAGGTTTCAGGACACGGCAAAGCACGTCCCCTTGTCACCCGTGCACAGGTCTGTGGTTGTGGGTTAACGACGCAGAACTCTCCCTGGGGGTGCCACAGTGTATGTCTGTCTGTCCTGTCAGCCACGGCATCGCCACGGCTCGTCAGCACGCGGCGTGTGCTGCTCCTCCCCACGGTGGATGCGGCGGCGGGTGGCTCTGGGCATCGCATGGGCAGTTGCTTGGGGCCGAGGCCGGTCCCTGCTTCTGGCCCCGAGGCGGTGGGGGTGCGATGGGCTCTCCTGGCACCGCCGTGGGGGTTTGCAGGGGTATCTTACTAACAGAATCCCCGCCTTGCCATGCCGCGTCCCTCTGCCGTGCTCCTGCCTTTGCTCAGACCGGCCAGCTGGGTTTTGTGTGTGACTTGGCAGTAAAACTCGCATCCATGTTATTGAACCAGAAGGAAGAAAGGGGGAAAAAGGTGCTAGCTTATACTAATAAAAGGCTTTTGAACATCTCCGCTGGATATTTTTCTTCATGAGTGAGAAGGCCAAATGTTATCTTGACATTTAATCTTTAATAATATAAAAAGGCGCTTCGTTTGCCAGTGGATTCCAAAATCTGTTTACTCTCTTGTGCCTTATTTCTTTTAACTTGCTAGCTTGGATGTCCTACTTACTTTCCCCTGCTACCAGTTCAGAGCTGCATTAAATCGTTTGTTTTGTGAAATTTACTTTCCTGTCAATGCAGAGCCGACAGCTGCCGGGTTGACTTTTTTTGACCAGTTAATGCATTCATTTGAAAAATGGGGACCTCTTGGGGTAGCGGCGCAGGGGGAAGGGGCCAGGGCAGGAGAGGTGGTGGCCCAGCAGCAAATCCAGGCTGTGCCCACTGCAGCCCCCGTGAGGTGCTGCCAAAGCCTCCCCTCGGGCTGCCCTTCTCGCGTGGGCAGGGCTTTCTCCCGGGCTGGTTTCCATCCCCTGTAAAACCCTGCAGCGGGTCAGCACGGCTCTGACCTGCGGGCTAGCGGCCGAGGGTTGCCGCAGGCTGTCAGACTTTATAAACCCTTTTTAGTGCTTAATGAAGAGAGGCGGGAAGTTGCAGCCAGAGGAGGAGGCTGAAGAAATCTTCGTGCAGCCTCGAACGTGGAGGTGATGGGATCTGCCGCGGGTCGGCTGCCTGGTTGTACCGATACCTGCAGCACCTGGCTGGGGCTCCCAGGGAAGGCTGCGGTGTCCGTCACCGCCGCCGGACTTGTCCCGTCCCTGGGCGTGTGTGCAACAGCATGCTCAGCCCAAGTAACCGGGAGGCTCAAGGCCAGCCGTTAGCCGTTTGCAGCGTGTGTCTCGGCGCTGCCGGTACCTGCACGCGGCGGGGCTGGGGTGAGACACTGGTCGGTGTGGGCAGGCAAGTCTCCGCGTGCTCCCGAAGGACCTTGCAAGTACCACTCAGGTGTAGCTCCAGCTTCCCGCACGCCATTTCCATCCAGCTCCTCCTAGTCCGCTAACTTTTCTTTTGCATTGAAACTTCTTCCTCATAAATTTTACATCCAAGAGCAACTGTGAGAAATGCCAGAAGCCTGATCATCTAACATGCTTTAATATCGAAATTTATTCTTTAGTATCATTCTTATTTACATTGTTTTTCTGTCTCAAAAAAAAAAAAGGGGGGGAGGAAAAAAATAAAATTTTCTTTTACTTCCACATTAGGAGGTGAGTTGTCATACACCCTCTGGAATTCTTTTTTGCTTTTGATCTTTATTTATTTGTTTAATTTTGGTTGATATCCCAAGCATGGTTTTGGAGACGAAGGTAGGTCTTCGCTCTCCAAATCAAAAGGAAAAAGATTAAATAAAACAACACTCTCCTTGGTCATATTAAAAAAAAAAAAAATCCAAACTGTTCCATTCCATACCATTTAAAGAAAAAAAAAAAATCAACTATTGAACTATTTCTACAGCTTACTGATTTAAAAGGGCGGGTTTTTTTCAAAAGTATCGAATGGATCCAAAAACGATTCTCCTAGACGTGATTGAAGTTATTTGCTGTCAACATTTTAATATCAATATTACCACAATGTGTAGTCTCAAACTAGTTCCTTTGTAGTTTGCATGGGATGTGAATGCTGTCTCGGCGTGCCCAGACCTAGAGAACTTGTTACTACTGCATGAGCATCAAGTCAGATGTTGAAAAATACCTATTATATTTTGTGATAATTTGGTGAAAATGAGCACCTCCAGTCTCTGGTTGCAGTAGTGTGTTGAATGATTGTTCTTTTTTTTTTATATATATCCATATATATATTTTTGGAGCTCTAAGCTTCGTAGTAGTACGGGCTGACTCTTATCCAGTACTTGCTCTCCTATCGCATGGCCTTGGTTAAGTGTTAGAAGTTGGGCCTAGGCTGTTTATTCTGGTGTTTGGCTTTGTAATAACGGTGCATGCCCGGCGTCTGGCCTCATACCCAGCTTTATTCTCTGCACACCAGTCTTGAATAGCTACAGTGCTCAACCGAATTTTGGCGCACCCGCTTCCCCGGCAGGCTCCAACCCAGCCCGACCCGGAGGCTTCCCCGGGGCCAACAGCCCAGGGCCCGTCGCGGACCTCTACGGCACAGCCAGCCAGGACTCCGGCGTGGGTAACTACATAAGCGCCGCCAGCCCGCAGCCGGGCTCCGGCTTCGGCCACGGGATCGCCGTAAGTACCGCGTGCGCCGGCGCCAGAGCCACCGCCCCCGCTTCTCGGTCAGGGGGGGGGGTTTCATTGTTTAATGGCGTTGTGGGGGGAGGGGGGTTCATGTTGGGGTTTTGTTAATTACGACCTGACGGCGAGCGTAGCGCCTTGCTGCCGTAGCCTGCTAGAGCTGTGCCCAACCCGCTGGAGCTGCCGGTGGGCCGCGCCACTCCAGTTACCAGCTGGGCTGGGAAGGTTGTCTGGCACCTTCTGCAGTCCAGACGTGACACATTTCAAAAGGAAATATTTAATAATTACGGGCTTTAAAGTTCCTGCTTATCTGTACGGGCTTTATGTCAGCCCAGCCACCCCTCTCGGCTGATGCGCCCATTTGCAGACGACACACCAGTCCCTGCTCCTAAATGAGCAAAAAGCGGCTCATTAATTCGGCCGGCAGGACCCCAGGGTGGCCACAGCCACCCCGGGGAGGGGACGGCCGTCCTGCCGCTGGCCGGGGGGCTGTCCCGCTCCCCTTCGCCCGTCCCTGTAACTGCAGCATCCCTGTGGACCGGGGGTGGGTGCTGGCATTTGCTGACCTCTCGGGTCACTTCCAGCCGGTTACGGCATTGCTAACAGTCCTTAAAATGTGCAGGTTACAAGTAAGTCGCTTCCGTTTTGTTGTCAAGTCATTGGAGAAGTACCTCTTTAATGCCACGTGGGTCTGCAGTCTCACTAATGACGGGCAATGGAGATTTGCTTAACAAAGCTGCATGCTGTTTTTCAGATCGCGCTGTTTTACCTGTGTGTGTTAGCATGAATGCGGTTGGACCTCCTTGGTGGCTGTCAGTCTCCCAAACAGAAAAACTGCAACTGAAGTTGTTTCCCTTTTTGTACTAAAACGATGAGGTTTTTTTCCCTCTTGTACGATCAAGACGGCAAAGTACAGAGGGCTCCCCCCAGATCCCTCAAACTGAGCGGAGATTTTCACTCTCTGACCGAATTGGATGAGTGAGGGGAGCAGGAGCATAGTGCAGACAAAGTTCCTGAAATTGTATTATTTTTATTGCATAAGCAACCAGTGCCCAAAAAGACAAAAAAAACCCCTGCTGCCTCCATTTGTGTCCTTGTGCTCAATTCCCCTCCCGGTCCTGCCCCTCCCGTGGTCACGCCGGGGACTTGACAATCCCTTCGGATCAGTTCTAGTACCAAGCGCAGAACATTATTGCTCTGCTAAGAGCTACATCAATTTAAACTGCCATCTCTCACCACTTACAACACCTCTTATTTCCATTTTTCACCTAAAGAAAAAGACCTGTTTGTTCTCGAAAACTTGGGCACTTTGGCCTCAGCAACATCCCGATTTTTCGAGTGATAGGATGCGAGGTACAAGCCTGGGTATCCGGATTTGTCTGCACTAACACTTCTCCAAAGAATGATTTTGTATTTGACTTGCAGATTGGCAGCCTCTTAATTTCCCCCAATAACTGCAAAGAATCCCGTAGCTTTTTTTACATATATATTTATTTAACACTCTCCATTTACTAACCCTGGTTTGAAAATAAAGAAGGGAGAACCCAAAGCTTATCCTTGCAACCGGGGGAATGAGAAGATTATGGTCTCGGAAAGGTAACCGTAGGGTTCAGCACACCGAGTCGCTGGTGACCAGAACAGCTCTCAGAAATACCTATTCATGCTGGCAACACAGTCTTTCAAGTCCTTTGATAATTTCTTGCCAAAATTAATAATCATCTGTTCCCATGTATAGAGCACTGATGAACTTAACAATTGTACAATTTTAGGGACCTTTGATTGCAACGGCTTTTACAAATGGATACCATTGAAACGTTACACATGGTTGGTTGCCATCTCACTTGGAGGTATTACAGTATATACCATTTGTACTTTGTGCTAAACTACCATCTCCCCTATATTTACTTTAAGTGAACAATTTTTTATCTTCATTTCGTCTTTCCTTGGCCTTTAATCATTCCTTTCTGTGATTTATGTCATTCAAATCAATCTCACGGGTTGGAAACTGGAAGACAGATCGGGAGCTAAACCCCGCAGAAGTCCCGCTTTCATATTCAGGACGCTTGGTGCAATGATTTGGAGAGTCAGAAACCCCGCAGCAAAACCAGCGATCCCAGAAACCTGTGGGGAAGCGACCAAGGGCCAGCTGACAGCATCCCGATGGGGATTATAGATCTGCTACCAATGCACTGGGCTAAAAATAGACGAGCCCCCCTGCTTTATTACACAGAAGCCATCATTCTTAATTAAGTGCTGTACCAAATATTACAGCTAGAAGATAACATTGTAACTAGTAACCATAGAGCAATTATCAAGATTAAAAAAAAAAATTAAACCTAAGCAAATTAAATTAAAGACATTACCTGAGTAATGCATCCTTGGATCGCTGCCAGTTTCCTACCCTTTGAACTAAGCTCAAGTTAATTAAATGTTTAATTTTGAAAAAAAATTTTTTGGCCTTTGGCATATTCATCTTTGCAAACAAATATTCTTACACCAAGAATAGAGTAGATCAGAAAAGTCAGTCAATGAAAAACAGAAGTTACCCCATTAAATGGCACCGGTGCACCTCTAGAGCTCTTGGTCCGTGCAGACAAATGTAATGGATGTGACAGATTTTGTTTCTCTGCCTTTTGCCTGGCACTGCCTGATCAATGTCACGTGTTCTACGTTCAAAATCCGTGTATGAAATTGGAATTACAGTTAGTCAAGGGTCTGGGAACTGTGGAAAACAGCTTTAAATTATATAAAAATAGATTTATACCTAAATACTAGTGGAGAAAGGGGTTTTCTCTTTACTCTCCACCTACCCACATACACCCAAGATTACCTGGAATTGTTCCGTCAATTAATTTGCTCCACCAAGTAGTATGTTTTATGGGAAAGAAGGAGGTGGCGTAAGCACTCTTGCTTTAATCCCAGTTGTTACTTGCACGTATCAGTGTGTGTTCACAGATCAGTTTGTCAGAATCCTTCACGTTTTCTGGGCCGTCAGCCTTTGTAATAACGAGGTGGTGCACAGCGCTGGCTGGGGACCTGAGCAGAACGTCATAATTCACGCTGATAACGCTGCAATGAAGACAGTGTTCATCAGATTAATGTATTGTAATCATCGTACACTTACCACAACACATCAGACTGTAACCATCATTTACTGGCCAGTATTAAGACTCAAACCATTAATGACTTAAAAACAGAAAGTGCTTTTAATATTGCTCATTACTAATTAAAATAGATTTTGAGAGGAGGAAATGAGCCTTATTATTAATTCCTCAAGGACCACCGAGTTTGAAATTTTTATTGCGGCGGCTCATCCCAAGGCATCTGGTCCCTCGCCCACCCCGGCTGCCCCCACTCCTCGGGGCAGGATGCGGCCGTAGAGGATGAATTTGGCTGAGCCGCAGGTCCCTGGGGCAGGGACCGGCCGTTCCCGCAGACCTGCGGGGTGCTGGTGGGACCTCGCCTTGGCCACGGCCGTTTGGGGATGGGTTTTGGAGGTCACCCCCAAAAATATGTGACCAGGGTGCATTCCTCGCCGCAGCCAGCTCCGCGAGGGGTTGCCTGCGGAACTAGTCCCCTAATATTTGTTACCATCTCAACATTAAGCACCGGCAGGAACAGAGCATTAGAAGCTGAAGCCTCCGTTATAAAATAAATCATCACCTCTGCAGTGTGCCCGTGTAGAAGTTGTTACCTTTCGAGTATTTTAGCTGTGCCTTTAGAAAAAAATCATTTTGCCGAAGCCGTGTAAATTCCTGGCGTAACAGATGCCTGAGGGACAGCTTTTGTCCTGCCGATATATCAAGTCGCATTTTATTGTTCCTAAACCACGAGCAGCGCACACAGCTAACCCCAGCCTGCCCGAAGTGCAGGCTTAGCTGGCCGGCTGCTTCCCACGGGGATGGAGCTGGAAAGTAAGAGCAGTAAACCCATTAAATACAGGCTCCCGCAGCGGCAGTCCCCGGAACGCCTCTGCGTTTCGGCCGGGCCGCTCCGGATTCACCCTTGGTGTGGATCAGAGCACGCTGCGGCTTTGCAAAGCACTTGCAAACACGTGGGGGTTTTTGTTAAACATCCTGATTGACCTCAAGTAACTCTCACTCTCCCCCGTGTCCTGTGTCTCTGCCTTCTCCTCCCCGCAGAGTCTCTCTGGATGTCCAGGCAAGACGGGGCGAAGTTTCTGACCGGGCCCATGTTTGGGTGATCTCATCAGACTTTGAGCACTACATCATCACCGATAACGCAGACAAACTGGAGGTGGCACTCGACGGACTTAGGTTGTTTAAAATCTCTCTCATCATCTCATGAATCTGCTGTACTATAAAAACAACAGCTTTTAAAAGTATGTATATAAAATCCATTTCTTGTTCGTTTTATTTTCTTGATGGGTTCCCCCCCACTCTTTTTAAACTCTCCAAGCCACATTTTTTCGTAGCATTTTGACATAGTCTCGTAGCCACGTAGTTCTAATTCTTTGTGTACCTAGCAAGAGCCTAACCATAGTGTAACTGTTTATATTAAGAGGTTTCTTTCGTTTTTCTTTCCCACCTCCCCTCCTTCTCCCTTCTGTTTTACGTAGTCGTTGTTGCTTAAAGGATGCTGAGATGGTGACAGGAGTCTCAGCCGCTGGTGCCGGCTCTGCAGCCGCCGAGGGTGGCGGGGGGAGCAGAGCCGGCGGCGGGCACGGTTTCGGGGTGGCCTTGCAGGGCACGGGGGGCACGGGTGAGCAGCAGGTTCTCTAGCCCTTCTTTTCGTTTGTGGAGTCTTCGTTAACCTAATTCTATCTATTTTCGGCAATAAGGCAAGGACTACAAACTTGTTGTGCGTCCTTTTTCTATAAGTGCTTTTTTTTGTTGAAAGAGGTGATATAAGGTTTTTTGAAATTGTGAATTCTGAAAAAAAAAAAAAAAAACAACTGTAAATACAATTCCATTAACTACATATAAACTATTAAGAAAGAGAAATACAAACCTATTTTTGTGATGGAGTCAGCCTAAGGCAGTTTCTCTATGAAAATGGAAGAAAAAAAAAAAGAAAGTTTTAGACTTTTTGACCAACTGCCGGAGCTGGCCCGCGGGAGTTAGGAGATGCACACGCTGTTCAGCTTGCTCCGGAGGCGCGGCAGGCCTCCCAGCTCTCCTGGCGTCATCCCAGCATCGGCGCTATCAGACGTGCACAGCTTACAAAGGAACAGTCTAGCGGTATTTTTTTAATTTCAAACCTGCTTTTCCCAAGACTGAGAAAGACGCTACCGTTTTCCTATTTAACGCATTTACGGTTCAAAGCACACCTTTATTTTTGTTTTAGTCGTTGTTTGAAACTAGATCAACTTGCTGTCCAGTCATTTCAGCTGCTCTGGGCACCCCGCGCAGCCCGGGCGGCGGCGGCGGCGGCGGCGGCGGCGGCGGCGAGGTCCCTCCTCCGCGCTCGCCTGCTGCGGGCAGAGCGGCTTTAAAGCTTGCATGGTTACCTTTTTTATCCATTACTTTCTGTATTAACAAATTAGGAAAGCAACTTCGGTTTGGTTTTTGTTTTGTTTTGGTTTTTTTTTGGGAATACCTCAGTGCTACAAGTTTCACCCTAGAAGCAACGGAAGATTTTAATTTATTGTAGTTGTAAACAGAATTTTAAAAAAAAATAAAGTATAAAACATCATTGCACTGTGACTGGTAGGGGAAAAACTGACAGTTTCCTATTTGCACATGTTTAATATTTGGCTGTTATATATATGGTCCTCTGTTGGGGGAGGAAACTTATGAAGGATATTTTTTAATTTAATTTTTTTAATATTGGTAAATAGGCCTGCAACAGCAACCTAGAAGTACAACATGGTAGGTGGCATTAAGAACATACTGTAGTGTGGATATATTTCTTCTTTTTTTAACGTAATATTGACAAGTTTTATTAATATTTTTTTAAATTGTTACGTTTATAAATTTGGTACTTTAGGTACAGCCAGTATAAGACACTGAATGCGACATTTGTTAAAAAGAGCTGCTGCACTCCTATTTTTGTAAATTTTACTAACAAGTAGACTAATGTAGACATTCAATAGACAAGGTAGAGCAAGGCATCTTTAACAGAAACAAGGCACCATACTGCTAACCGAAAGGAGAAAACCTTGTTTTTCTTGTTTTTAAAAAAGAATCATGCTTTTTATGTAATATTTTAGGTTTTTTTCTTATTTCAGAACAACCAGGTTTAAGCAAAATGCTGGACGCTTTTTAAATATTGAGACTTGATCAAGTAATAAAATAAATAAAACAATTCTTTAAAAAATAAAAACGAAAAAAAACAACAAACCAAATTCCCTGAAATTCAATGTACCGTCAGGGAATTTTTTATTGATATTTTGTCAATGTTGATGATGTACTGTACTACCAGTTGGTTTTCCTCTCCATTCCCTGTCACCTCATAGAATATTCTTTGTTGATCATTGTTGTATGTTAATAGTGTACAAAATGGCTATCTTGTAAGAGTGCTGTCCTGATGCTAGTGTAGTGAATTTTTCCCCCCCTCTTTCTCTCTTCCTCTTCTAGTACATATTGGTAGGTGTATCGTAATTAAGGTTAAAAATTTAGATGTAGTTATTCAGATTTAGGACCAGTAAGGATAGAACTTTCTCTTATTTAAGAAAAAAAATGCTAATAATTTTGGGAAGGTTTTCCTTTTTTTTTTTTTTTTTTCCCCTTTCCTCTTTTCTTTGGGGTTTTTTTTCTCTCCGTTGTTTTTTTCTTTTGCTGATCTGATGCGGTTTCAACTAACCAAAGGTCTCACAATGTTAAAAATGCTGGCAAACTCCTAAGGCATTTGTAGATCCCCACCCTTGACTTTGAAAAGGGGATGTGCCATACTACCTTAAATGCTAATGCTAGATATGCAAA
Source organism: Sagittarius serpentarius (assembly GCA_034782735.1). NCBI lineage: Eukaryota > Metazoa > Chordata > Aves > Accipitriformes > Sagittariidae > Sagittarius > Sagittarius serpentarius. The sequence goes on from JAVKLA010000084.1 coordinate 1,865,814, forward strand.
ACTGGATTTTTTTAATTTATTTTTTAAAAGAGGGAGGCACGGTATATTAAAACGATTTTACTAAGAGAAAAAAAAAATATTTTTTTAAGAATGCTCAGAAGAAATTGCTAATCTGTGTGAATATGTTTTAGATGTTTATATACCTTTTGAGAAGTCCCAGTGGCCCATAGCACAAATGTCGTGGAATCCGATATGTTTTGATGTGGCTACCTAGACTAAGGTTCACGTTAGTCCCCCACTCATCTAGAAATCCATTTCGAAGGGGTTTGGTTTTTTTTTCCCCTTTGTTCGTTTGTTTGGGGGGTTTTTGTAAATTTTTCAGCACAAAGGTGCAGCTCCACCTTTGTTTTAGTCAAGCACAGCGAGTGAAGGATCGCAAAGAGGGATATTGCCCTTTTCTTTCCAAATATCTCACACGGACCCGCTACCCCCGGAGCGACCAAAAAGAGGGAGATTTCCATCTCGTTGGGTGAAATGGGCACCCAAAGCGCCTCCCCAGCGCGGGCAGCGCCGCGGGCAGGTTCGTCCCCTGCCCGGAGCGCCTGCCCCCGCGCCGACCGCGCGTGGGACGGGCTGTGTCCCAAACGCGAGGGGCATTTTCAGAGGAGCTGTAGCAAGCCACAAAAGCTCGGGTACCCTCCCCCCTTCAAAACAAAGAAGTCCTTTGTGATTGGCTTGATTAAAACGAAGCCTGATCTGTCCTTTTTGGTTTTTTTTTTTTTTTTCCTTCATAAATGTTCACTTTAAGTTGAATTTGTAGCTTGGACTTTAAGGTAGCATGGCTCTCTTTGCTGTAAGTTTATTTTTTTTCCATTGTACAGCAGCGTACCGCTGGTGAATGTTACACATCTTGCTAGGCTAGTTAAACCATTGGGTAATTGTTGGTAATAACGACCTGAAAGGTGTTCGGATTTCTTTTCTTCCCTGCTCTGAAGCCTAGGATGCTGTTTTCATCTGTAGTGTGAATGAGGGCTAGCGACTCCAGCCACAGTTACCTTCCTGTTTCGTTTCTGCCATTCACTCAATGCAACATAATCGATAATAAAGCAATATAGTTTACTACATTTTTACTGAAGGCCAGCCATGGTTATGTATGATATTGCATATGAAACTGTTTACAAAAAAAAAAAAAAAAAAAACAAAAACCAACACTAACTCATAGCTTTCTTTTATGCTATGGAAATGTGTCTTGGGTGGATTTTTCTGAATTATTTTTTTTAGTGGTTTGGTTTGTTTTTTTAAGCGAAATAGTTCAAACAGAAAACTGAAGTTAGTGTAAGGTGAAGAGACAGGATGCATCGAAGACACACCGGCAGATCCCGGTCTGCGCACAGACACTGTAGAGTTTCATACGTACAGAATCCAAGTCAAACCCATTGCCGTGTGCGAACACTACGTGAGGAGATTCTGTAAGCTAAGCAATACTTTAATACTGTAATAAAAATTACCAAAAAAAAAAAAAAAAAAGTAGTTTGAGAAAGTAAATCCTCGTGATCGGTTCTCGGTTCCCAAACAGTCCGACTGTGTTGTCTCGAGAGAGCTCCGTGTCCGAGCAGGGTGAAGCCCCGGCAGCCTGGGGGGAAGCAGGACTCGCCCGCGCGCCCGGCTCTCTGGTCTGTACATACTCGTAACACCACGCGTGGGCTCGTGTGTCGCGTCGACCGTCGTAGGTAGCAAATCCCCGTCATTCTCTGTTGTACGAGGTCTGAGCTCCATCAGTACTAGGATGCAAGTCTAAGCATTTCAGGTGGTCATAAATGTACCTAAATAAACTATGGCACAGTGGCAGGCCTAGCCCTTCCTTTTATACTTTAGTATGAACTGATGAGAACTTTGGTAGTGACTTTTTTTTTATATATATACATATATATATGTATCTATATATATCAAGCATCTTTCAGGTCTCTGTGTATGGCTTTCTAAAGCCCTGTTGTAAAATACTATGTGGATGGGGGTCTCTCACATCACAGATGTGGAAAGTATAATTTTATATTTGTATTTTCAAATAAATAAGTTTGTGAAAGGTTTCCATCCTCTACTGTGGTCCAGAAATCAATGTGTTTGTCTGACGAAAAAATACAATAAACTGTTTTGAACAGATCCGTGGAGTCCCTTTCATTCGGCGGGCGAGACGTTTATTCCTGGGGCGGGGGGAGGCCGGTGCGCAGCCCCGTCACCCGTCGCCCATCCCGCTCCCCTGTGGCAGGGCTGGACCAGCGCATCCCTGACCTCGTCCCCGTCCCCGTCCCCCTGCGCAGTGCTGCCGGTCTAGCCCCTGGTGCTGTGCAGTGCCAGGCACCTTTTTGGCATCGCCTCCCTGCCCCAGGGACCGTGCCCTTCCCTGGAGAAAGCGTGAATGAGGGGGACATGGCACCATTGCTGTATTGCTGCTGCCGACCCCCCCGCAGACACATCGAATTGTCCTAAAAATAACCCGGCACAGGGAACATTAGGTAAAGGACATCAGTGACAAGTGTCACCATTTTTAACGGCTTTCACGCCGCCCCACGTTCCTAACGCCGTGTCCGCGCGGTGCCCTGCAAGCCCTGACGGAGGGGAAGAGCTTTGGTCTGTGGCTTAGAAATATTTCTGTCTTGGCATCTATCGGTGTATCTATTTATCAATCTCAGTGTATCTTACAGAGATACTTGGGGGGGGGGGAATCATACGTGTTTTGTCCTTCCCTTTGGGGGACCAGCTTACCTTGCCTCGGAGGGGAGGGGGGGAGACGGAGTAGCACATCTTCGGAGGGAAGACCACCCTTGAATTTCCCATAAGGAGCAGCAAACCCATCCGTGTGCCTTCCAGAGCAGCCTTCGGCGGGGCGGCTGCAGGAGGAGGAGGAGGAGGAGGAAGATGGGTCTGGACAGTTCGTCTTGGTTTTTCTCCACAGACCTGGGTTTCGGTTGGCCGGGTGCCGCGATGAGGGGCAGGAGCGTTTCCCAGCCTGGTTCAGCCTCGTCCCTCCCTAGGTTTAAGGTGTCTGAGCAACTTTGACTACCCGGGAAGGCTGGACCCGGCCGCCCCCCCGGGCCGCCCAGCGCCGGGCCCTGCCGAGAGAGGAGAGAGCAAAAACCTCACACGGGAGAGAAGGAAAACCAGCCCCAACCCCCCCGCCCGGGGCTGAGCTCCAGGCCCCCGCGACAAAGGGCAGCCGAGCCGGGATGGGAGCTTGTCCTCTCCGCGGTGCCACTAATCCCGTTCCCGGGAAGGGTGGCGGGTGGCAAGGTGTTCCCAGTCCAGTTAGGTAAATTCCTCGGCCCCGCGCCCGCTGTTTATTTTTCTCGTTAGGAGCGACAGGCACCGTCTGGCTTCGCACCCTCTTTGCAGCGCAGGTAGTTCACCAGAGGCTGTTGTGCTTTGGCACTGGGGGTGGATTGGAGCCGCTTTCCCCACCCCGCCCCCCCCGTTATGTTTTAAAATACTCCCATTGTTTTGCCCAGGCCGACCCAAGTTCCCGCCGGGAGGTCAGGGTGTGGGTTTGGGCTGGGGTGGAGGGGACAGTCCAGCCCCACCGGCACCCACAGACCCTCTGCCCCGGCGGCCCCCGCCACGGGCGTTGCCTCCGGGTGCGGCCCCGCCACGGGGTGCCGGGGTGGGGGGGGGTGGCAGCATGGGGGCTCAGCCGGGACCGTGCCGGCGAAGGTCAGCGCACGGCGGGATGCAGGACGGGCTCCTCTCTGGAAAGCAGTCAACACATCAAGCCCTTAATGGGATTGATGATTAGTGGAGCACCGAGGGGAAAATTAGATTAGAAAAACAAATGAAAATAATTTCGGAAGTAGTGTTTATGCGGGGTGGAAGGAGCTTCCACTGCGAGGGCTGCAGGAAACGATTTGACTGCAATCCAGAAGAAAAGGAGCGCAGGTCTGGAGTACATTAGTGTGGTGGGAGGCCGGGAATAGCAGCCACTTAACCCTGTCATTCAGCAAACATTAGTGAATTATGAGTGTATTATATGTTGCGTTATGTGTTTTGTGAAAAGCCCGGAGGCCCGTTAGAGCTGCACTAAAATGTTAGCGGGGGTCTGTGTCAAAATGTAAATTTTTATACCGACTCCGGAATAAAAATAAGATTTTGTGTTCGCCTCCCAGCTACTGAAATCAAATTGCAGCCAAAATCGGAGTTGTAAAATAAGCAAAAATTTCCCTTCCCTGTCAAATTAGTGCCCCGATAAAGAAAACAAGGGATATAAATGTGATTTACTTCCTTTCCCTCCTGTCATAAACATTTATGACCGAGCCGTAACGCTGGGATTCAGGCGGCAGCCGGGGCTCTTTGGGGTTTTGCAGCGTAACCCACGCGGCGGGCAGTGGGGAGCCGAGCCCCGGGGAGCCCCCGCAGCCCCGCGCCCCCGTCCCCGTCCTGTGCCCCTGCCCCAGGGCCCCCCAGCCCTGCACCGCGGGGGGCACGGCTAAGCAGTACCCCCTCTGCAGAGGCGGCTGGCCCGGGGACTCGGGCGGTACTTCCCGGGTTTACCAACCTGCGGCGCAGACACAGGCACCCTCCGCTCTTTCGGCAGAGCTGTATATCCCCCATCAGGCATCTTGAGGCTGCAGTTCGGCAGCAGAAACCAAGCCAGCATTTATTAATTATGAGCTTAAGCACTTCCTTTCATGGCTATTTACAAGGGCCGCCTCATTATTAATAAACAATAATAAAATAGAGGGTTTTAAAGCTCATTTGTTCCGCAGAGTACTGATCCCTGCAGCAGGCACGAGCCTGGATGCCACCCGGCGCGCGGCCTGAGAGCACCGAGCACTGAAACCCTGATTACAATGACACAGCACACCACCCCGCCGCCACCCCCCCAAAAAAAAAAAACCCAACCCCTTTCTACCATTCTGCATTCAATTATTTTAAATATCATAACACATGAACAATTACAGCAGGCTCCACATTTCGAGGGTGCCTGGCTGCGGTTTTCAGCTGGTCAGGAGGTGACGGCAGCTCCCGTGTATAGAGAGACACTTGTAATTCATTAGCTGTTTGCAAAGGGCACCGATACTTGACTTCATTTCTGAATCAGTCGCAGGCTGATTTCCCTGCTATTTACCTCCATGGCAGCGGCTGTAATTAGCGGCGGTGCAGGCTCCCCCGAGCCAGGCTGGCGGCTGCCGCTCGCATCCGCTGCTCGGTAATTTCTTGTCTGCAGGGCGAACAAAGAAAATGAAAGTTTCTTTCTGGTACGAGCGGAAGAGCCCGGTCCTTGAAGCCGCTTTATCCCAGGGTGGCAGCGAGCGCGGGTCACCCAACCCCACGCGCTCAGCTTGACCTGACCGACATTAATGACTGAACCACGACGGGGTCGGGGCTGGCGAAGCCCGGGCACGTTCCCATCCGCTGCCGCTTTTCCCGCGGGAGCAGCCCCGCAGCCGCAGAGCCTGGGGAGCAGCCGAGGTCCCGGTGCGGGGCCGGTGGCGGTGGCGGTGACGGTGGCCAACCCGCACCCCGCTGCTGCCGTTGGGTGCTAATTGCCATGACATATTGAGTGGCACTCGCCCGGAGAGCAGGCAAGAGGAGCCCGCGCACCGCTCCCGCTCCCTAATAATTACTGATTAAAAACGAGTTAAAAAGGCAATGAAGACTGAAACGTGCATTAACCGAATGACCCCCATCTCAAGCCAGCCGCGGAGAGAGGGGAGCGATTACGAAATCATCGCTTGCAGCGTCTCCAAACACTAACAGCGGCTTGAATTTCCCCAGGATTGATGGTGAGGCCGGGAGGCTCGGCGGCACGGCAGCTCTCCCACCCGCCGTGCTCAGCCGTGCCAGGGCAGCGTGGTAGGAGCCGGGGCCGGGGAGTCCATCTGCTTTCCACCCGTGCCGTTAGACCCTTCACTTCAGTGGTTCCTACGCAGGCAAGGGCACGGTGAGGGGTATTAATCATTCCCCTGTGCGCCCCGCTGCGTGCACCCGGGGGCGGGGGGGGGGGGGGGGGGGGGCCG
>JAVKLA010000084.1:1871861-1903383 GCA_034782735.1 Sagittarius serpentarius
TCCCCATGTGCCGCTCAGGGGGAGTTGGTAAAGAATTCGGGAGTGAAGCTGTGCCTGGGAAGAAGCGGGGTGGGGGCCGCGCTCGTTACACCTCAGGGATTCGCTGCTGCCCCTCCCCACCCCGGGCCGGGGGCTGGGGTGCCTGCGTGGGTACCGCCGGCTGATTCCAGGCGATTACCCCCGCGGCCACTTCAGGGGACCTCGGCACCTTGCTTCCCACCAGCGTTCAGCCTTTTATTTGCCGCCAATTTGAAGCACAGCAGTGACCGAGACCTAAAGAGCTCCCACGTGGCAAGCGCGCGGGCGGATGGAGTTTAAATAAACCCGGGGTGGGGGTGCACGGCCAAAGGAGGGCTCCGGTCCTCCGCGTCTCCTCGGCGCTTCGTGGGCTGCGGACGCAGTCCTGGAAATCCCCCTGCCCAGGGCAGCGCCGCCCGGGCCCCCCGCTCCCGTCCCGGCCGTGTCCCAGGGCAGGGAGGGAGACGAAGCCCTGTAGTGACAAACCAACTTGGCTGCGCACTTCAGTGGGCAATAACAGCTTCGTTCCCCAGCTCCAGGCTGCCACGAAGCCACGGCGGCACTGGGCGGGCATTCGGGCGGACAGGCGAGGTGGGGACGGCACTGCCGCCTGCCCCGCAATGGGAAATTGAAGAGAGAGGCGGTTGCCGGCATGGCTTACGCTGTAACGTACAAAAGGCTACCGTGTCCTTCGGCGAAGCGGGCAAAAGGAGCCGCCTTTCTTCTCCGGCTCATCCATCGGCACCTCGTGCGCAGCAGCCGTGCCGGCCGCCCCGGCGCAGGGACCAGCCGCGGGGAAGAGCTGTTCCTGCAGCAAACAGAGAACGTGGCCGGGGTGGGGGCGAAGGGAGGGGGACACCCCCCCCCCCCCGCGCTGGTCCCTTTGCTCAGAGGTGAAACTCTGTTCTGCTCGGGAAAGAGCACCAGGCGCTGCCCCTTACCGGGTCCCGTTTTCCAAAAAAAGAGTCTGAATTAAAGTCGTTTTTTCCTTCCCGGTTGCTGCACTTCACTCGCAGCTCCTGCCGGCTTTGAAAAGGGGCCCGGTCGAACTCCTCATTTCGTACCGATTTGAGGTTTTTCTTCCCTGCCCCGGCAGCTGTGCACCAAGGGGGTTTCCAAGCGTTGCTGAGAGGAAGGCCGCACTCACCCTGCAAAGCCCCGCGGCCGGCAGCTCGGGAGCCCTCCCGCCGCCCCAGCTTCCCCGGGCGTCCCCGGAGCCGTGGCGGTGGGACCAGGGGCTTTTCCTACCCCTCAGGTCCGCCAGCTTTAATTCCTCCCACAGCAAGCCAGCCTGCGCGCCCGCCTCGCCGGGGCTGCACCGCGGCCATGCTCCCGCCCGGGGCTCGCCCCGCTCCTTTGCCCCCGACATTTTCAAGCCCACTTGTCACAGAAGAACAAGTTTCCTGCTGGGCTGTGCTTAAGCCGCTGTCTGCTCGGCCGTGCCTTGGAGCAAGCACGTTCGAATGAAAACCACGGAGCGCGCAGCCCAGGCTGGCTCGCCCACCTCCCTCCAGAGCCAGGGGACAGCCCAGCCCTGGCCCTGGCCCTCCAGCGAGGGACGGGCTGTCCCCCGGCCCGGCTGGGGCACCGCTGCCCCGGCCCCGGCCCTAAAGCCCCGCGCTGAGCCCGCAGTCCCCGTCTGCCGGCTGGGACCCGGCGGGGCTCTGTGTCTAAAAAGCACCGAGCACTCGTGGGCACAGATGCAACGTAAACATCAGCAAGAATAATAAGCACAAGAAAGTAAGTACTTCTGCCTTTTTTAAGCCTGCGGTGCATTTGAGCCGCTAATAAAACTGCTTAGGATTTATACAGGGCTTTGCATCTTCAAAGCAAGGCAGTATTTTCTTCCTCCTCGGTCCCTTTCATCCAGAGAGCCGAAGCGCTTCCTACCGTTCCTTCGCCACCTTTTGATGGGTGGGGAATTCCTCTCTTTTACCTTAAAAAAGCGAGCCCGATGGGGGCTGCGGACTCCAAACCCTCCCAACCACCTGCCGTGGGGCCGGAGCCACCTCCCGTCCCTGTCCCGTCCCCCTCCGCCCCGACGGCGGCCGGGTAACACCGCACCCATGCAAAGGGTGCCGGAGCTGAGCTGCTAAAGGGAGGTCAGCACCCCAGAGGGATGCAGCACCCAGGGACGGGCTCAGCATCACCGCCTGGGCACGGGGGCCGGAGCTGCCGGCGACCCCCCCCCGCAGCACCGCGGGGCTCGGGGCACGGGCGGCCGCTGGGGCTTTAATAACCCGGCACTGACAGCACACGCCGCTCCGAAGGACACGCGTCCGAGCTGTCAATATTGATAGTCGGGACACTGTGTAAATGCAGCCTCTCCGCTTTATGCCGCGCTGGCCCTATCGATCCGCCCGCGCGGCAGCGCCGGGAATATCCCAGGAGCGCGGACATGAGTAGGTCAGACAGAGGAAGGTCACCGAGGCAGGCCAGCCCCGGCGAGAACCGTAACCCTTTGCTGCTCCAGCAGCCGGGAGCCCAACCGAGGGTCCTCCTGGCAGCTCATGGTGAAAGGCCTGCTCTGCGCATCCCCCTGTACGTTGCAGTTTGCATCAATCAAAATAAAACTAGGTCCCAAATGCAGCCGGTGGCGAGTGGGGAGATGGAGGTATTCCACCCCGAGCCTTCGGAGACGGCGCTGAACAATGCTCTGCCATTAGCAATCAGCATATCGGCGCGGCATCGCGGCCCGCTTCATAGAAAATCAAGAGGCAAAATAATTGAGTCAATAGCGATACGAAAGGATTGCTCCTTCAGCCCTATTCTTGTGCTAACAATTCTTCGGCAGGGCTGAAAATTCAAAAGCTCGGGGAATCAAAAAAGAATTGATTTGATTCAGAGCTTCAGCCCGGGCTGTATTTAACACATCATTTTTGCTTGCTCTACATATAATAGAAACTGTTTGAAGGCAGAAGAGCTGCCTTCGGCGGCGGAGAGACAGGGGAGGGCAGGAAGCACAGGGGCAGGAGACTAGTCTCGATTTGTTGCTTTTTGAAGAGCGGCTGGACCCACGCTGTGCCCACAGACAGCTGACGAACCCTGGGGACCCTCCCCAGCAGTGACACCCCCGGGCTCTGAGCCCCCCGAGCATCCCCCGGCGCCGGCATCTGCTTGAGTCCAGCTGGGCCGGTGGGTAAAACGGGACCAGAGAAAATTAAGGGAAGCAACTAGTGATGCGGATCGGTGCTCCGTGTCCTCTCTGCTTCACCGGAGCTGCCGCCGCTTCCATGCATCAGGCTCAAGGGCAGCCGCTGCGCTTTAAGGGCACGAGACGCAGCGCCGGGGACGTTTCCCCTGGTGAGGAGGCAGGAGGTGCCTTTTGATCCCTCCCGCGCCCTGGCACAGGGTGACAAACACCTTCCTCCCGCACTCAAGTGGCAACAAGCAAAAATGCATGATTCCTACCCAAACGGGTGGGGATGCGTTTATTCTCAGTGCGGGCTCGAGCTCCCCGGCAGGTCCGTGGGTGCCGCAGTGCCGCGCCGGCACCCCTTCCCTGCTCCCCTCCCAAACCACCGCCCCCCCGGATGGCAGCAGCCGTCACCCAGCACCGTGAAAAAGTGACAGGTCTTACACAGGGCCAAACCAGGCTTCATTTAACACAAGAGGAAGATGAGACGCGTGCCCCCACACCCAGACGAAGGAGCTGCCAAGCACCTCGCTGCCCAGGGGGGATGGGATGGGATGGGATGGGATGGGATGGGATGGGGTGGGGTGGGATGGGATGGGGTGGGGTGGGGTGGGATGGGTGCTGCCCAGGACCCTGCAGCCTCCCCACGGGAGCGCGGCAAACAGAAAAAAACTTTCAGAGTTAAGCTCTTCGCGCTGGGAGGTATCTCTGACAATAATCTACTTTCTGGCAAACACCCAAATATATTTTCGTGACATCTGAAACATTTTTTGGAAGCCCCTCTTCCCCTGCTTTTTACCTATGGAAAGGGGCACAAAAAAAAATGCATCCTGCTCCAGCATCCCACCTGCACCCTGGTTACAATAAAAACGAACCAGCAAGTGGGCGCTTGCCCCGGATTCCAGCAAACGGGGTAGCCATGACCACTTGGAGCGGTCCAGCGACAAGAACAACCCCTGCAATGCCCTACCCGAGGCTGTGCACGTACAAAACACGCGCAGGCATCTTGGAGAAGGCGTTAAACCATCAGCAACGCCAAGGCAGTTGAGAGCGTCCAGCCTTAAGCACTTTCAGGAAAAACCTAAATTAACTGCGGAATAAAAGCCAGTATCAAACACCCTGGGCAGGGCAAGGGGCAAGCACTGAAACCATCCCAGCAAAGCGCATTTCTCTGCTCACCGAGCAGCACATGCAAGTCTTTAAATTCTCTGTGCAGGAGCCCCTGCACCTTTAAGGCCGTTACACCCCGATGCAGCCCGGCTGCGGGCTGCTGACACAGCGGGGACACCCAAACCACCACCCAGGCAGCTGATCTGATGTGTTGACGAGCAAGTCATGTTGCTATAATAAGAAGTGTTTATTTGAATAATAAGGTCAGGGAGTTAAGTAGTTGGTATTCCACTCATATGAAGCAGTTTGCACAGTGTCACTAATAATTAAAGGGGTTTTTTGACTAATCTAGTTGCTATTCCTAAATATACTCTACTCTGTTCAAGAAACTCATCAAAGCAGCGAAGTGATCTTCGAGGTTATTAATCTCCTTTGCTCCACAGCTGGAGCAAATTTATTTGCTTGAATTAGCATGTAATAAACTTATAATAAAGCTGCCATATCCCTCGCTTTAGAGATATAGTTTGTAATGGGTAGTTAAATCTAGGTAATGTAGCAATAGTCTTTAGGCTCAGAGATCAGAGGAAAGAAAAAAAAAGAAGTGTATTGCTGCGTTATCCCCAGTGCTGGGGCTGCAATGGGATTCCTTCCAGGTCAGGGTGCCAGGAAAAGCCAGCCTCTAACGAGACCACCGGAGGGAGAAGGGGGAGAGTTTTCCTGGTGGGAATTCCCGGCTTCGGCCCGCAGGCAGCATCGCTCCAGCCCGCATCGCCTGCAGGAGAAGCTGCTTGACCCCCCACCAGCGACCGCCCGAGAAACGGAGCTCAGTGACACTGCGAACCCAGCCGGGTGTCCCAGCATCCCGTTTAGTCTCCTTTCAACCAGAAAACCAGGAAGAGTCGAGAGCTGTTCAGCAACTCGCTCGACACCGCACAGGCGGGATCCCCGGCAAACAGGCAGGAACCTTCCCCAGCCGCAGAAGGAGAATCAGCCCCCAGAAAGGCACCCTCAGGGCTGGCAGCGAGGGGCGAAGCCCCGGCCACAGCCCCCGCCGCGCAAAGACCTGACGGCGCGGCAGCGGGTGCTCGGGCTGGCCCCAAGCCGGCGAACGCCAGCAGGACGCACGGAGAGGGACTGTTCTGAATGGGGCTGAACTTGGCGCAGGGTGTCCTAAGTAAGAGGAATTCATTTGCTTCAGTTCACTAAGTTGAGCTTTTATAGGTTGCAGTTTCCCTCAAACAATAAATCCTCTCGCTGCTTCTTCCTGCGTAACGCTTGCTGCACCGTCTTTCAATAATAAGAAATGGGCAGATGTAGACTAATGTGGGTAGCTATCAAAGTTCGGCTGCACAGGGAAGGCTGGCCCCCACCTTTTCTCCTCAAAGGTTATTATTCCCAGAGCCTGGGCAGTAAATAATTTTTCTCTCTCCATTTTAGCTCTTTTCCGCTTTTGCTAGAGCGGTTTTGTGCTGGAGAAGGGCCTGGGCATTAGCTAGAGGTGTCAGAGGTGTTAGACAAGGTATTAAGGAGGTGTCAATTTTGAAATAGCTGGGATTACAGAAAAGTCTAAATAAGGTGTAAAATAAAACCAAAGGTGATAAAATCGTTGATAAGAAAAGCTGGAGAAAAATAGGAGTGCAATTATTTTTCATCCTGGTTGTTCACTCTCGCAGTGCATTATCTGTGGCTTTGCAAAGACTTAAGTAAGATTTTTTTTTTTCCGGTATATGGTATTCTCTCTCCCGGCAGTGCTGCGGCTCGCCGATACTTGCACGGCAGCAGCGCAGCCGGCACGGCCGCACAAACCCTCGGGCACCGCGCCCGAGCACTGCACGCCGAGGAAATGCTAATGGGCTGCGGTTTCCCAGTAAGCCATACTGGGTTTTTGGAGGCGGCTGCTCGAACTGGGCTTGTCCTGGCTTTCCTACGCAGCCGTCCAGCCAGCCAAGCGGCGTCTGCCAGCATACGACACAAGCACAGGAAATTCCCACACTACTTCACCAAACCTTGGCTGCCCCATCCACACCTTCATAGATTATCTCAGGTTTGAAATAAATACTCCTGCCAGGCAGGTTTCCCTGCTTTTCAGGTCTTAGAAAAGATCCCGTCCGGATTAGCTGGCTGTGGTCCCGCAGGGAGCAAAGCCCAACAGCTACAGGCCGTATTTCTGCGCGCTATCATTTATTTTCCTGCACGAGGCTGCTGCGGATGATCAGTTGGAATTGCTGATGTTTCTCTTCGCTCCTCCTAATTAACAAGTCTCACATTCATAGCTTTTAAAATAATAAGCACTGGAGCATCTGTTCATTATATTCTCCGGGACAGATGCCCCTTCCCAAACACCGTACGAGTTTCAAGAACCACCTAATTCCCCCCCGCCCCACGTATCAGTGTTACCCTGGGGAAATCCTCCAGCATTACCCCGAGGAGCTTCGTGCCTTTTGCCCTTTCCCATAGCTTGACGTTCCCCACCTGCTTCCCCGCAGCAGGAGGCGGGGTTGGCACCCACCCCTCCACGGACCAGGGCACTGCCCACCCGAAAATAACCCTCACGAGCCTCTGCAGAGCCGCTGCGGCCAGCGAGGCACCAGGGCCACGTGCCTCCTCCCGCCCCACCACGCGTCGGGAGGTTGCATCACCCACGTGCCACCGACGCCGGCTGCGGGCTTCGCTCCTCGTGGCAAATCCCACGCCAGCCTTCGGCTGGGCTGCTGCCCTCCCCGGCCAGCGTGGCCGAGGCAGCCCCCGTGCACACCCAGCCCAGGCACCCAGGCAGCTCTGGGGTCCCAGGGAGACCCAGGGGAGGGGTCCCTCCCTGCCGGCGCACCCACGCCCACCGTGCACCTCCCTTTTCTTCCCGTGGAAAGCAGCTGAACAGTCACCTCCTCTCCAAGCACCCTACCGTGTTGCTGAAACGCTCCGAAATCTCCCAGGCAGGGAATGCTGGGCGTTCAACGGCTGGAAAAAAACATGTATTTGTTATTAAAACGACCTCCGCTCGCGCGTTTCTCTCCCTCTGACACAGGCTTTTGTGGCTCCGCTGACACCCTTTTCCACCCAGAACTTAAATATACCGCCAAGATGCTTAAATGTCTATTTGCCGGACCGCTGCCCCAGCCCCGGCAGAGGCTGGCCCACAGCCCGACCTGCCCTCCGCTTCATCACCCCTCCGCCTGAAAGAGAAAGGTCTCAGGGCATCTCGGGAAGGCTCAGCATCTCTGCAGCCAGAGGTTTGTGTTCCTCAGAGAGCGAGGGACTGGGACGCAGAGCCGGGTTAAATGCTCGCCTTGCCCCAGGGCTCGGCCGCGGGGACGCTGGAAGGGCTTACCTGGTAAAGCGAAGAGAAGCATCTGCTATAAATATTGCCGGAGCAAAGCTCAGCCTTTGCCCAGGAAGATGCAGGGAAGTCAAACAATCCATCGCTGAAGGGTTTTTACCCTGGCTCTGCCCTCTGAAAGCCAAGCGCAGGGCTGGCCTCGCCGCCCCGGCGCTCTCCCGATGGTGAGGCCCCCGGTCCGGGGGCGGTGACGGACCCACAAACCGACCCTGCAGCGAAATGCTCGTTATTCCGGGGGCGGAGGGGGGGGGGGGGAACCATCTGAAGGAGCTACGTGCTGAGCAACAACAATTATTCAGTTACAGCCTGTCAAAGTGCAATTATTTTGTTTGCATGTCAGCTCCGGCATCTGAAGTCCTCTCTTTGCTAAGAGCACTCGGCCCGCTGCGTTGTGGCTCCATCAGCTCCTCCCTTTGGGGGTACTTCAGACACCCTCGTTTGAGCGGGCTCAGGTGATACAGCCCCGCTTGCCCTTCCCAAAGTGCCTTCTCCAAGGGCTGGTCACGCCCACCCCCCCCAGCCCAGGGACCCGCCCGGCCCCTCGGGGACCGCGGCTGGGCTCACACCAGCCCTGCGTCAAGACGCAGGTCTCAGAGCACCCCATGTGCTTTGCACTGCGGTAGCAGGGGATCCAGCCCTTGGGGCCGAGCGCCTCGTCGTGACGGGGCCGTCCCAGCCCCGAGGAGCTCACCACCCAAGCGGAAGGTGCCCAAGGACGGGTTCCACCACGCCCTGCCCCACCGATGGTCGAGGAATTCGCTTTCGCGGCAGCCGGAAGAGCGAGGCCTCGCAGCTCTCCCGCCCGCCGCGGGCTTGCGGTTCGACCGCAGGAAAACCACATCACCTTCGCATCTTGGGTGTCTGAACCGAACCCCTTCATCCGCAGCCAGAGGGTGGGCAGAGCCCTCACCCCGCAGCGACCTGCTGCGAGGGGCCATCCCCGACCTCTCCCGGGAGCAGCCCACCCTCCAGCCGCCTCCCCGCCAGCCCCCGCCTTATCCAGCCGGTCCTTATCCAGGGACCAAAGGGGCCGTGCTGGGGAGGACGCCTGGACTTCGGAGGCTTTTGACCTTCAGGGGACACGTGCTGTCACGCAGTGGAGAGCACAGCCCTCGCCACCAGAGCCACCGCCCGGTGTTGTCCGGGCTGGGAAAATACAGGTATTTGAAGGGGAGGGTGTTGGCGAGGGCCGGTCTCTGCCTGGCTGTCAAACCCGGCTGTCACGGCGAAGGGACTCACCTTCTCTGGCAAGAACACATCAATCATCCTGACAGCCCTTAATCAAGCAGAAGGAGCTTGCTCAGAGGCTCGGCAGAGGACGGAGGGATCGTGCTTCCCCCCACCCTCCCCGAAGGCAGGCAGCAAATTGTGTAGGGAGGAAAAAATAATGCAAGAAATGATTCCGGATGGCAAATCAACAAATTAGCCTTGATTACTATCCGGGTCTCAAAACCTTCTTCTTCTCATGCTCGTCAGCTGTATCTGTCGAACCATTTTGCTCCTGCAGTGTTTATTCCCGCGCTGGGCGGCTGGAGCTCGGTGCGGCATCCCATGGGGGGGGGGCCACCCCTGGGGTCCCGGGGTGGGGTCCCCACAGGGCTCCCGTGGGACCCTCCTCCGGCAGCTGGAGGCTCAGCGGGGCCACCCGAAAGGACGGAGGTGCCTTTCCAGGAACCGTAATGGTGCAGGAGGATGCAATGGTAGAGCTCTGCCAAGACTCCCGGGCTCTGGGCTTTGAAACTAGCAGCCCTTTGTGCACGATAAAAACCGAAATGAGGGGATTTTTCCAGTAAAAATCCAGAGGAATAGTTCCAGCGAGGAAAAAAAAAAAGTGATTTAAAACCACGTTCATCTGCAATTCTTCCACTGCGTTGAAGTGTTATTAACTGATTGGGTTTCATCACATCTTTCTTTGCTGCCGCGGAGGCTGATTGTCCCCTATTTGCATTTCTCTTGGACAAGGAGCTCCACCGAGCTCCCGCGTTCCCGGTCCCCCCGCCCGGCGGGCACGGGGCCGCGCTCCCCAGCCCGAGCCCCGCTCCTGCGCTCTGCGCCCTGGGCTGGCAGCGGGAGCTTAGCTCCGTCCTACCACAGCTAAGCCATCAGGAATAGTCCTGTAAAGATTCCTAAGGTCTGGGGCCAGCCGGGGGTGCCGGCCCCCGGGGCTCCCCCCTCCTCGCTCACAGCCCTGGAGCTGGGAAGCAGCAGCATTTCAGCGGTGAACTTTTTGGAGTTAATTTGGTTTGATTCTTTTAAACGGCGCAAAACTCCCGGGCAGGCTGACATCGGCAGTGAAGGCATTTTAAAAAATGGATGAATGCAACCGACAGATGGATGGGCTGGTCAAGTACAACCCGGGCGAGGTCAGGTACACGGGCTTAGAGAACCTTCCCTGGTTACAGTCTTCATTACTAACGTCTTCACTCTGAAACTATTTCCGTCATTGCAGCTTTGCAATATACGCCACAACACAGCGCACCGCATCCTGCTGCTGGTTCAATCTTCTTCCAGAGCAAGCAGCAAAAGAAGCGAGATTAAAAGCCAACAGAAAGGAGCAGCCTTCAGTTTACTGGGGGGCGGGGGGAGAGTTATTAAGGCACATGTTAAACACTAAGATCGCAGGCAGAGGAGAGGCGGGAGGGGACGGGAGCAGGCTGCGACGGGAAGGCAGCAGAGGTGCCGCCAGCCCCACGGGCACCCCAGCACCTCCCGGGACCCGCCGGGTCCGGTGGCCTCGTGCGTGGCGGTCGTTAGAGGTGTGACGTTAAGTAACGTGAGCGACCTGAGGCAGGCACCCGCTGGAGGGGCCGGAGACCCGTCGGTCAGACGGGACCGTGCCGAGCGCAGGGAGGGGCTGCCGGGAGCATCCCAAACCCGATCCCCGCGGCGCTGCACCCCGCCGGCCCCCAGCAGCTGCCGCTGGAGCCCCAGCCCCGGCTCCAGAGGAAACAAGAGCAGACACGTAATCCATCTGTGCTTCGCTCCGCTCGCCCATCAAACCCTGCCTCCTTTTCCATCTCCAGATCTGCGGACGGGCAGTATTTGTGCGCGGAGGGCACAGGTGCCGGTTGGGCAGGGACGAAGCCCAGCCTCTTCCCAGCACGGTGCACGGCCCCTGTCACCACCCAGGGCCGTCACCACCGCCTTTTACTGGGAAAACCTGAGTTCTACAGCGCGAGGGCAGCGGGGAAAGCACCTCCTCTTCCAGGGCAGCAGCGACGTGCCGCAAGCGCTGCTTATCGCCGGCAGCGCACGGCCAAGGCAGCGCTTCGGCACCTAGGGGTGGTGTCAGCTCGCTGAGCTGTCGCAGCTCCTCTCCCCAGCGTCCCCGGGGACGCCGCTGTCATTACCCAGCACCGGAAACTGCCTCGGCTTTTCAGGCGAGGTGTTGGGGAAAAAAAACCACAAGTTAGTTACTATTAAAAAGGCCGAGGAAGTGACTTGTTCGTCCAGATTCGCGTTAGCCGGGTCTTAACGCGCGCCACGTGAACGGCTCCACCGCGGCGCACGTCTCCCCAGCCCCGCCAGCCCGGCGGCGTGTGACCCGGGTTGTCACCCAGCGCGTCCCCAGCGCCCCCCACCCTCGCACCCACCACGCGGCGGAGGGAAGCGGCAATATTAAGTGGCTGATTTACATCGTAACCGGCAAGGGGAGAGATGTTCGGGGCCGCAGCTCAGCCTTAATCATAACACTTGTCGTATTTGTGCTTCAATTTGAGGGGGGAGGAGAAGGGGAAATAAGCCCTTATTATTTCGCACGTGCTGTTTTGTACGAAAGCAGGGACCTGCCACAGCAAATCAGACCCGCCGTCTGCCAGCACGGCCCCCACCGGCCCCCGCCGATGGCTGGATCCCAACAGGCCCCCCCCCTCCCCGCCCCGGCACCACGGCTGCCCCGGCATTCAGTGCCGACCCCACGGCAGGGGTCCCACTGGGGTCCCCCCCCCCAACTCGGCGGCAGGTTTCTCATCCTGCTGCCGCGGGTCAGCCCCTGTGCCCCTCCTGGGCACCCCCAGCCCCCCAGGGCAGCGCAGCCCAGCCCGGGGTGTGTATGCAGCGAGGGGGGGGGGGCGGCGGGGCTGAGCAGAAAATCACCAACGGTAAAGTTTTCAATAGAAATGTCTGGTGTCATCGCACGGTCGTGGGGCTGGGTGGCCGAGGTCGCACCCAGGGGTGCCCCCGCTCTCCTCACAACACCTCACCGATGGCAATGCATTGCTAAAACCACTTTTTTTTTTAACATAAAAACATTCATATTTATGAACAGTTCTGTCACTACCATACGTTGTGCTCCTTTTCCATATATGAAACAAGCTGTTTTCGAGCCTTTTAATTATACAAAATTGAGTAAAATCTTAGTGGAATGCTTAAATAAAGAGGAGGAAGGGAAATAATTTATCTCCATCATATAAGCAATTGCAAGAGTTTCTTTCTGCTTGCACGGGCTGTGGAGATCGGTTAAATTCGGGGCCAGATCCGTGGTCGACTCACGAGGAAGGGAATAGATCTGCTCGCCACCCACCAGCACTGCCGGCCCTGTGCCAAAAGCCTGGAGTCACCCCTGGGCTCTGCGATGCTGAGCTAAGAAACAATAAATTTAGGAGCTGCTGTTCTGCCTTTCTCACCGCGAGCCGCCCGGAAAGGGGTGCAGACCTGGCTCAGCCACTGCGAGTGAAATCCGAATTTCAGGCAAAGCACTGCAGCTCCGGGAGCCGGTGCCTACGGCAGAGCCGATGCCTGCACCGGCTGCACCGCCTGCACCGCTGCCGCCGGCACAGAGGCACACGGCACCGCACCGAGTCCTGGCTGCCCTTGAGCACCGGCGCAGGGGCAGGCTCTCCTCCCAGGGACTCAGTACCAAACCCGAGGGACCCGGGAGGCGGCGGGAGCCTGCGGCTGCAGCCCAGGGACATCAGCAAGGCGGGAGCCACCACCGCGTCCTGCTTCTGGCCCTTAACGATCTGGGCCGTGCAGTTTCTTTTTGTCATTTAAGTCTGAATTGATTTTACGTAGGCAAGCGCGCAGGGAGCTCTGGCTGCCTACGCGCCCCTGGCCGCTTCGGTTTCGGGGGAGCCATCCTTCACAGCTCCAGCCCATTAACCGAAGAGTCCCTGCACTCAATCCCGTGGCCCAGGCGCTCTCGTGATTGCTGCATCTGCAACCTGAATCAACGCAACTCAGCTATTTCAAACCTGTCAGCTCTTATTAATGTAGCTCGCAGCGCAAGCAAACCAAGATAAACCCAGCAATTTCATTAGTCTCTATGTGCGTGCGTATTGCGTGCACGCATAATGTCCCACCCTGGCCTCGTTGCACTGCGAGATTAATAGATCACAGCGAGAATTTGGGGGTGGGGGAGAGAACCCGGCCCCCTTCCCACGGGCTGGGACTGCAGCATCCCCGAGCAGGCAAGCGGCACGGCACCGGGGAGGCTCTGCAGAGCACCCGAGCCTGGTGTAGGTCGTGGAGTCTCGCCTGGAGACTAGTATTAACCTCCCTACATAGGCGCGCACTGATGCCCGTGCTGCAGGGCTACGCGCAGGGGGACATCCCACCAGCCTGGAGCGTGCCAGCACGCACCGGGCATGCCGTGAGACTCTGCTTCCCGAAACGGCTTTGGCTCTTGGACCCCGGTAAAAGGGCAAACCCCAAAAGGAAGCCGAGCTGCATCACTGCCACCGCCAGCACAGGCTGCCTGAGCCCCATCAGCCCAGCCCGGCGTTAAACGAGCAAGCAGGGTGATTAATATTGAACATAAACAAACAAAACGGTTGAAAAGTCAACAGTTTAGGGGAAGAGAGGGCTGCAGCAGGCCCCGCAGTCCTAAGGATTATTTTAAACGTACGAAATGTCATCTCTCTAAATAATCAAACTCCACTGCTGTGACTCGGAAATTGCCACCTACGGCTAATGCTCCAATTTTAAATGCATCCTCAAGTCAATCTTTGTAAATTCCACATTAAATATTGATCAACCCCGGAGAGGGCTAATACCGCGTGTTTAGCATAGATGTGCCAAATTCAAACAGCAGCGGCTGAGCCTGAACGTTTGCCCATATCCCGTCCCAGGCCACGGTGACCGTCACAGCAACTGCTCCACGCCAAGAAGGCAGCGAGTAGGGGCAGAGAGGGGTCTCAATGGTGCTTCACAGCACAGGTGGGACCCCAGTCCTTGTCCAGCAGCTCTGCATTTAATTGGTTTTTCGCAGAAGAATTGCAATAATAGCAGTAACAACAGGAAAAAATACCGTACTGGAGACGGAAAAGACAGGGATCATCACAGGCAAGCAGAGAAGAAATTGTCGACGTGCTCATCACGCTGCCAGACGAGAGCAGAAACCTCTCAGGCCAGTGACCGGGAGCACCCGCAGACCCCGTCCCGATGGGAAGCCACCCTGCCCGGTGCTCAGCCGTCACCCTGGAGCAAGATGCTGTAACCAGAGGGCAGGACCGGCAGCTTTGACATTGCTCCTGGTTTTTCCTCTTGGGCTCGGGGCTGCACGGGACCCCCAGGACCTTCCAGGAGGTTTTTGCAGTGTGAAGACCAAGCGTCCCCGCCTGCCAAACCCCCGCCGGGCGCTGGGGTTATATCGCAGCGTTCCCACGTTCAGGAACACGCTGGCTCTGTTCTCCCAGACCGCATCCTTAAGGTCAGCCCTGCATTAGAAGACCAGGGAAGGTTTCAGCCACCTCTGAATGTAAGAGACTTTATTTCCCCTACATTTTTGAGGTTTTCCTTACCTTCTTCGTAACCGGCACTCACAGACCCTGAAAATTTCACTGCAATGGAAATACAGGTATTAATATACGTGCATGCACAGACACTGCGTGCAAACATTAATAACTCGGTGAGCCCAGCCATCGAGGCTGTCTTCACGGGCAAGGAGAACGTCAGAAATAAATGCTGTGCTGGACTGAACCCGCGGCCTGTCTAGTCCAGAAGTGGGACTTACCGAGGACAAGCCAAACTCAGTGCGGGCGATGAAGAGACTTCCACTGATCCCAGCAGGCCAGAGATGACGCCTGTATAAAATTCCCCATCTCATCGGAAGCCTCTAGAAAGAGAACCAGTGTCATTTTGCCTTCCACGTCTTCAGATACCACCGATCACCGAGCCCACCGTCAGGACCCGTGAATCTCGCTGGCTGGGCTGTTCTGGCAAGGGTTGCTGCAGCCCCACCACGCACAGCAGTGGAGTGACAGCAGTGCCACCAAAGAGCCCCATTTTCCTGCAGGTTACGTGGGGATGTTGCCATCTCCATGAGGATGCATGACCGTGAGGCCGCATCTTGGTGATGCTTCATCCCACCAGGTTCCCAAATTCTCACCGTAACCGATGGACTCACAAGGGTGAGGTCTGAGCCGCAACATTTCCAGTGATCCCATGGAGAAGGGGTTTAAGGAAAACACGGTTGTTGGGAAATGATCCCTTTTATTTCTGAATCCCCAAACATCACGCGTATATATGCCTGGGGTATTATGAAAATCGTACTTGAAACCCAGATTCAAACTCCATTTCCCCACCACTCATATAAAATTTTCATTACAGATTACTGCCCTGTAGTGGAACAGAGGGCAACTTTATTAGAAGATGCAGCACAGCAGCCTGGCAGCAGGAGAATGAGCCAGTCGACAGCCACAGATATTCCTCTGCGAGATACGGCAGAGTGTTGGGAATGAAACAGATTATATAAAAAAGTAATTCAGAGCAATTTCTAGTAAAGAGTCAAAGAACCATATAATTCAACGTTTGTATAGACAAGGCTTCAAGGGAACTCTTAAGAAAAAAAAGGACTGGTGGTAACGGTAAGAAACTCTGGCTTGATTTTTCCCCCTTTTTTTTATTTCTTGTTTCATCAGCCCTGCTGGTTTGTGCCGTCCTTGGCCTCCAGCAGCACCCCGCAGGAAAGGTCCCAGCTCTCAGTGCCCGTTTGACTGCTGCTGCCTCCCCTCCTCGTCCTCCCCCTCACTCCCTACCTGACACTTTCGCCAGCCAGGCAGTGATGTCTTTGTGTACAAGCCAGGGATGGGGCACGATCGTCCCCAAATGTGCCCACATGCAATTGTCCTCTTCCTCATCTTCCCTCCCTCATTTATCGTGCTACAAAAAGAACAGAAGAAAAGACAATCCTTCTTCTCCGTGATTAATTAAGGCCGAAGCAGGACCCCGAGGCGTGGAGCAGCGGCGATACCTGTATCATTTCCAAGGTGCTGCAGCTGCGACAACGCGCTGCAGCCCCGTGACTTTCTCCCGCTGTCATTTGTCATCGCCTGACACTGATAAAGAGCTTCTCCAGCTCTGTGTCTTTGCGAGGGAACATAACCATACCGAAGCTGCTTGGATCATCCTTTTGCAAACTATCTGCCGCATTTTTCTGGCCTAGTTTCCTTTCCGATCTCAAACTCTTGTTCTTTCCCTCCATGAGCCCTCGCATCGGCATGCACCACCCCAGCCTGCCCTGGACCTCTGACGCTCCTCCAGCACCCAGGGCTTAAAGGCTCTTGGGAAATGGTAAGAGGTCGCTCAGCTTCCACGGCGCTCAGCATGATGTCTGTGCAAACTCAGGTTAACGTAGTGCGTCAGCCACAAACACGCTCCTGCATTGTAACGGCAGCGTGCAGGATGCCTCTGGGCCACCCGAGTGCTTGCTGCCCGCGGTGGGATGCACGCTGCCCTCCGTACAGCGAGCACAACTTCTACAAGCAAAAATCTACCGGTGCTGGGGGCTGGCGTGAGGACCGCGCCGGTGAGCTTCACCTTCTCCGGGGCAGCGGAGAAAGCAGCAGTTTGACCCAGAGTGGAAAACAAGTGGCCTGAGCAGACCAGCTCTCCTGTCCTACCTTGGTGTTAGGGTGGGTAACACAGGGTGAAACCTCCTCGTAGCCCAGGAGAAGACGAGGTCTGCGTATCGGCGTTCAACCCAGGCACGGCACCCACCATGAGTGGCTTGGCTGGCAGCTCAGCAGATCACCGCTTACAGCAATCTGTGTTTCGCGCGTCCAGACATCTCCGTCCAGCAGACCTGGGCGACACGGGATGTTGAAAGCTCCTGTGATGAGTCAGGAGCCAGCGGGGATTTCTGGTCAGGCAGCAAGGTTACACCACACGACCCGCTGGAAGAGTTACAGATGCTCTCTGGATAATATTCATATTCCATAATTATTATTCCTCCGCTTACACCAGGCTCAGACTGCCGAGGGGTCCCTGCCCGCTTAACCTTGGGGCGACGGATGCTCTGCTCTGGTGCCTACAGCCCCAGGCGGGGGTCTGGAGACTGGGGCTCCGTTCCCAGGCAGGCACATCCTTCAACTTCTTTTGGGCCTCCACACCTCAGCCTTTTAAATGGCATTAATAATGTTTCCATGTGCGATGAAGACTCATTCTCAGGCAGCATTCAGCGTGGGAGAGAGCTCCCCGGGACACGAGGACGGAGGTGGTACAAGCAGGTACGTGGAGCCACAGCTGCTTGAGGGAGGTGGCCTTGTGAAAACAGCACCTAATTCTCCATATTCCCTCAAGTCACAGTGTTTGCTTAGAAGAAAAGCAACTACTCACCTCCCTGAGATGCACCACAGCTACAGAAAGCAAGTTTGTGCAGCCAGAACACGAGCAATGTAGTCACAGCCATTAGGAAAATTGTCTCCTGGCTTTCAAAAGGAGTAAATTTCATCTGGAAGACCCAGGAAGAGAACAACAAGGAAGTGCAGCACTTCTTTTCATATAGAGGTGCTTTTCTCTTTACGATGGCACTTTAACAAGAGCTTAATGAACAGCATTTTCTTGTTTTTGAGAGGCACAGACAGGCCAGATAAAGCTACCAATTCATTAGCATCCCGTCATGAATGTAGCCTCCGTATTCCCCAGCCATATGGTCAGCACGATACGCTTCCAAAAAACAGGGACATCTACAAAGGCTTTATTACCCTCAGCCATCACGTTAAAGTAGCCTGTGGTTATATGGAGATGGGGAACATCTTATTTCAGGATCTTTTGGGTGTGAAGGAACACAACATGGACTGGGAAGCAAGGTGACTTTGTAGGACGCGAGCATCCCTCTGACCACAGACAAGGTTTTAATCAGGATCACTTCTTAGTCCTGAGCAAAATAGAGTCTCCAGAGTGGACACGTATCTCCAGGAGCTACCTGCCCAGGTGGGAGACACAGCATCTGCTTCCATCTCTCTCCAGATAAATTCCCCATGTGACTAATTAAACTTCCCAGCGGGCTGAACCACGCGTCCAGCAACCAGCCGTACCTGAGCTGAAACCTCAGCCAGCCATGGGAAACCGAGAGGTTCTCCCCGTTCCTGCCACGTGCAGGCCCAGCGAGCAGAAGCAGCATCTGCGGACGGCATTAGGTGGCCATAAATAGATGTTAAGTGACCACGTGCAGCTGCTGAAAGCAGTAATCCGTAAAAGACACTCCTCGCCCTCACCAAGGCAGGCACAGCACCGTATAAACCCGCGCGAAAAAGCACCCAAAACCAGTGCTGCTAATAGTAGCATCCCGAGATGACAATAGACCATGGGGGCTTTTACGGGCCTTCTCGGAGGAGCAAGGGAATTTGCTTCGATGCACACATGAAGGAGCTGCTGACCCCTGCAAAGGGGTCCCTCTGCCCACGCACAGCCCGGGGACACTTGTCTTTGGAGACCCCAGGTGGCATCTCCCACCCCTCCGGAGACCAAGCCACCTCCTCTTCCCTCAGCACCATCGAAACCTGCCTCCGGGTTCCCGGCACCGCGCCTGTGTTTTCTAACAAGCGAGTAACTTCTTCCTTACTCTGGAGCTCCGTTTGCAATTCAGTGAGACACAGCGGGAGGGTCTGCGCTCCTCCTGCATCAGCCGACCTGTGTCAGCATTTTATTCTGCAGCCCTGTAGGTTTTTTAGTTTAAAATAAAAAAAAAAAACCAGAGGAGTTTTCAAAGCTTTAATGGCTTTGAAAACAACATGGAGAGTTCCCTTTACTGCAGGAGAGGTTAATGATCTCCCTCTGCTACAGAACTAAACTGGACCTCATAATAAATAATCATAAGATATAAAGTATCACCGGGAGTCATTCAGTACAGAGAACAGGTAGGAGTTATGATGCATTTCCATTATTCGGCGTGACTGCTAGGTGTGAAATTTTCAAAGTAAAGGTAGTCGATTAAAAAATGAAAAGCAAAAGCCTGCAATTAAAATATTACTTAAACAGAAAGAGATTAGATCTTGCCTTGCCTGGGAGGACCGAACGCTCGGGCTCCCGGCCGGCCTGCAGCGCTGAGGTTGCAGTGCACCGAGGGCCCTTCTCCTCACCTCCCCCCTTCTCCCTGCAGCCCAAGCCGAAATGCCAGCAGCGCGACGCCGTGCAGCCCTGCCGCCAAAGCCCACGGTGGCTCTGCAGGACCCGTCTGCGTGACTGCTCTGCGCGGCCAGAGCTGAGCCTCTCCTCGGTACCAGCCTGGGCCGGCAGCTTCGGGCTGCTCCGAGCTTGACCTTCAGGCAGCGGAGCAGCGATGCCAGCCCACGGGTGCTCCGACAAAGCACATCAGAGCAGCCCCGTCACCCGGGTCATCGCGGAGCCGCCAGCAGTGCTGATTTTTCCGAGGAGCTCGCCTGGGCTCTGCCTGAGCGCATCTCGGAGGGCCTGACCTTCGGAGGCGCTTGCAGACAGGCCTTTCGGACGTCTCCTCTCCCGGTGGTCCTCGCTCCAACTGCTCTTGGAGCTGCAACTACCTTGGCTACGTTTCCAGACACGGGTTTTGCGCAGGCACATCCAAAAGGACATTTACATTGATTACCAGCAGGTATGGAAGAGATCTCACAGGAGCGTCCCTGTTTGGGTTCGTAAAGATGAGAAACGCATTGCTCAGGCTCCATAGCTACTCTGCCCCGTCCCTATGCTAGACCTGAATGCGCTTTTATTGCTTGCAAAGCCTGGGGTGACACGATGGGTAGCGGGACTCCGGTGGAAAGCAGAGTTTGAGCATGGACAATAAAATCTCCATCAGAAACATCGGCTGCGGCACTGGGGAGTGACACGACCTTACAAACCCCAGTACAAGTCAGGGGTGACAACCCAGCTGCCACCACCCTGCCAGCTGCACCGCGCGCACGGACTGGGAGGCAGGAGTCAATCCATCACCGGTGGCAGGAGGTGCCCCCAGCGCGGTGTCGGCGAGGGGAGGGGGTCGGAGTTCGTATCAAATGGCATTAATCACCTTTCCCGAGGCTCTGCATGTACTGGACAGTCCTATTAATCAGAGGCATATCAGCCCTCCAGCCCGGTCGGGGCCCCTTTGTGCAGGTCCCTTCCCATCACAGACAGATAAGATTATCAGTGACGAGTAAGACACCCATTGAGTAACACCCGACTCGAAGAATGGGATTTTTTTTTTTTTTTATTTATCCCCCTGTCTCAAAGATGAGCTGTTTCTTGTCTTGTCAAACCACATCCTTTTCTTTAAAGAACCGGCTTTAAGAATCCAATTTGTCAAGCTGGACAATCATTTGAGAATCCATAAAAAGCCTCAGTGACTTTATAAAAAAAATAAATCAGAAGGTTTTAAATGGTAACTGAAAGGGATTTGATAATAGGTTGAGTGGCCTACATCAATTAATCTTCAGAGAGCCAGGGCTTTGTGAAGCTGAAGTGGCAGAGAAGTGTCAAAGGCTAGTTACTGGGCTTGAGAAGATGGAAGTTATCGATATTTCTCCTCCCCTTTTTCTCTCTTTTCTTCTTTCCCTGTGTCTTCAGGACATGGTAAGGCAATACGCCCTGCGACAGGGCACTGCAAAGCCAAGAAGGGTTGGGTGGTCAAGCCAAGAAGGGTTGGGTGGTCAGGGCCACTCTTTTCTGGTGAGGTTTTTCTGTGGGCGTTCCCCATGTCAGCCAACGGGGGCCAGACCTGCTCTCCCACCACGGTTTCAGGTCCCTCACCGTCACTGCCGGCAGGTGCTGGAGCTCTCCTCCACCGCAGCCGCAGGGACAACCCTCCGAAGGAGCTGCCAGACGCCACTGACACAGACACTTAAAGGCAGCTGGGGAGCCCCGAGGCGTGTTACGAAACCCGAGGGTCCAGCCGTGTCCATCGCCAGCCGGGGCTCAGCTCCGTCTGAGGAGGGAGGAGGGAAGGGGAGAAGAAGATAAATAGCTCCGGTTCAACCCTGGGGCCTGAGCAGAGCATTGCAAACCGACAGGAGGACCTCGGGGCTTGAAAAACAAAATGAAGAAGCTGGTAAATGAGGTATTTGGCTGAACAGATACAGTCCCCTGGAACAGCGATGGATTTCCTCACGTGCATAATGAAAGCGGACAGCCCCTATTGCTCCTCGCTTTCCAGCTACGCCACCGCCCCGAGAAACGCACGGCCGAGGGATGGGCCGTAAAGATGCTGAGCCCCAGGGACCACGATCAAGAATTAGAGGGACTTAGGGGACACAGAAATGAAAACAAGGGAGTGGAGAATTTACACCAAAAGAAAAAAAAAAAAAAAAAGACCTTGGGAGGAATCAAAATGCTGCGCAGACAAGGGCCACGCTGCCACTCTCCAGTACTGAGAACAGGATGTGAGGAGCTCCAGATGGCTTCTTGGTTTAGTGCAATAAAAAATTTAATCAGACAGGCAAGTGTGGGCCTGGATAATAATACTAATAACACAAATAATTTCCTTAAAAAAATGAAAGGAATTTAACAGCTCAAAAATACCTTCATTTGCTACAAAGAAAAGAGACTATCTGTTACTTACTGCAGTTGGGAGCATGTTCACGAGCTTTCGAATGGTATTTTGTTGCAGAAGTATAATGTAAGGACACTTTACCCGTTTCCCAGTCTGGGGAGATAGATCTGACTTGGAAATTGGCCAGAAGGGCTGTAAGTTAGGGCTCTGAAGTGAAGGTGATAACTTTGCCAATTAAATATGGATGTGATTTTTTTCGCCTCTCCTTCCCCTGCATACTTTTGCACTGTCATTAGGTGATGATATAAAGACATAGGCCTCCTGGTGCAGCTTAATTGCTCATATATAGAAAAATGATGAGCTCTGTTGCACTGCACGAGTACTGCCTCGGCTACTCGCTGCCTTATTAATAGGCGATACCAACGCAAGTTTAATTCTTCTGCCCAAGGAAAAACAGAAAGATAGCAAAACCCCCATTCAGCAAAGTACTTCAGCACTCGCTAAACTGCTTTGCTGAACAGCGATGGTCTTAAGAGCAAGCTTATATTTAATCACACAGTTAAAGTGTTTTGCCGAGTTGATGCTCGGTGCGCTGGAGACAGGATGGACTCCCTATTAAGTGATCTTTTATTTCCATATCCTTCCATTTTTCTTTTTTATTGCTACGCAGCACAGACGATCCTGTGTTTTGCAATCTGCTGCTGAATGATTTCTAGTCCAGGTTGAAGCCTGGGCAGGCTAAGGACAAAAAAGGCTGTTGTTTTAATTGGCATGAACCTCAGAAGGGGACAGCCCGCGGGGAGGGCTCTGGGCCGCCTTCCCCTGGGGGTGGACGTGCCTCTGGGGAGCTCCAGGACGGACCCTCAGGGCAGAGACGACCCCCCCGTGCCGGGGGGTGACCAGGGACACCTTGCTCAGAGGGGAGGCAGGAGGCAGCGGGCGGGCGCAGAACGCGGTGAATTGGAAAGGTCGAAGCCCGGATGGCCAAAGGATGCTGCCGGTTGTTGTTGTTGCCGTTGTTGTCGCTGCTGCTGTTGCTGCTGCTGCTGTTTAATAATAATAATAGTAATAATAACAACAACAACTCCTCAGCCTTCGGGAAAGCAGTGTTACTCCATGTTTTCAGTCTTCACTTCCTCAGCAGCCAATAGTTCACTCCTAAAAATCCACGTTTGTACCTGCTTTCTAACAGTCTCTCCAGGGGAAAGTTTTCAAAGGGATTGACCCTCCTCCAGAAAAACGGGGAAAGCCACCCTCCCGTCTGCATGAAAAGCTGACAGGCACAAGCTTGGAAAGCCCGGCCGCAAGGGCAGGGGATTTGCATTTCCATCTGCCAGGGCTCTGAAGGCCGAGTTTCACTCCCAAATAAGCTGTGGTTAGCACGGGAGGGAGCGGAGCAGGGAGGGGAGGCTGCGACTAAATTGACGGCAACAGAAAAAGCAGGACATACAAATGGCTTGAGAAAAGGCGTGATGAGATGTGACTGCCCTGCGTCCTGGGACTGGAAAGAGCAAAATGGGAAAAGACCACCTGGATGAAGAGAAAGTGCTTCTGATTGCTCGGGGAAAAATGGAGTTAAAGATCATTGGAACGGACAAGGCAATCTGCCGGCAGCGCGGAGCTTTGATTGCTTCCAGCGCGATGGAGGGGCGCGGGTGGTGGGCTGCATCCCCCCACCAAGGGCTGCCTGCTGCGGGAGCGGGATGGAGCCGGTCACTGGCACAGGGCACCATCAACCGGAGCGGGGTGACGTGCAGGCGCAAGGCTCCTGCCGCACCGACGTTTCGGGGGTCTGCGAGTGCTGGCAGCCCCAGTTTTGCCAATTCCCCTTCGTCCTCTACAAACCAGAAAGCTCAGACCCAAGCTGGGCGCGGCGGGAGAGCCGGGGGCCACCCTGCCCAGCCCCTGGCTCTGTGTGGGAAGCAGAAACGAACTGAAGCATTATGGGGAAGCACCCATGTAGGCATAACTCAAAGCCCAGGTTGGGACGGACCCCCGCGTCTCCCCCGGTCCAAAGACCTTATCCCCAAGCGATGCTGCTGCGCATCCCGGGAGTCCGTATGCTCCGGGCTTTGGATTCACACATCCAAAGATTTTCTAAAGGTTATACAAAGGTTACCACACAATTAACGTGTTGGATCAGCACGCTAGCTCTGTTTGCCTAATTTCCGAAGTCTAAAGGCTACCGGGCAGCTAACAGCATGGTTTGAAAGGCCCCAGTTCCCCCTGTGCATTTGTACTGACGCTTCGGTCCTAAACCGCATTCCACCACACGGGGTGACTGCAGTGATGACGATGATAACAAGAACTAAGGATGTATCCATTTCCTCTACCTTGGGCATTTTTAGGTTGTCTCATCTCAGAAATGAACCAATTTGAGCGTTTCGGATGACGACCTGTTGGACTCTCTCTCAGTGACAGGCAGATGGTCGGGCTTGTATTCGCACAATACCTCTTATATCGTTAGACAGGCTGGTACCCCAGTGACTGCTCTATTTTAAATTCACAGACTGACCCAGCCTTCTCTAGCTAACCTGCCCGAAGCCCTCCAGACTCCTGCGTTTCAACAGGGGAAGCAGAGCCCCAGGAAGATGGAGCGTTGAGTCTGCGCTGGGTTACTGAATACCTCGGCAGCAGATTCAGGAGCCTGACCGCAGTCTCTAGCTGCAGGGTTAACATGATGTACAGTACGTGCAGAGATGGACGGTTTCAAACTGGGCATAATATATATTTTTTCAAATGTTCCTACCCATGTTATTAATTATATGCCTCGGGTTACTAAACACAAGCAAATTAGGATGATTTCCTTCCCAGCATCGCGAGCCTGTGGTTTGCTGTTCTCTTTCACTCAGGAGTTTCATTAGCCTTTCTAGACGATGTCCCTGTCAGGCTTCCCAAGTATGAGCACGGCTTCCCAGCTCCCAGCATTTAAATCCACCCAATCCATTCTCCTTGCAACTCAAAGTGCTTCACAAACTCCTTGCCTTGTATTGCAATTTCACATTCCTAAATAGTGGGTTTAATAGTAGCAGCAGTGCTCCTAACGCTCCTTCCAACATGAAATGAGCCAGAACAAAAAAACATTCTGAAATGCTTTCACTTGGGTGTTTATATTTTGAAGGACATTTTAAAGATGGAGAACGTAACCTGGCTCCTGCCGATGTCCGTGAGGATTTCATCATTTACTTGAACGAGGAAGGACAAGCAGGTGTTGGAGTGCAGCAAGAAAAGGAGGTGAAGCTTGATATGACATTAAGAAGATGCAACTTACTTTTCCCATCACCCCAGATGTCCCTCGGAGCAGGGCGGGCCGGTGGTCTTGGCTGTACTATTGGAGGTCCTCTGTTGAGAAAATAAAGAGCCGTTAGCAGCAGAAGATGGAGACCAAGTAACCTTGCTTATACCAAGAAATTGCAAAAGCACGTACTGTTTTTAAAAGCTGCTATTTTGGAGGGCACCGCCATAAAGCCACACATGAAGTACCTCGAAAAGCAGCTGGGGCATTAAGGAGACGTTCCCAGAACAAGGAACAAAAATGGCACCGGACCCATGGTGGGAAGGACACTGCAGGCACATGAAGGCAAACTGGATCTCAGCCTGGACAGCAAACTTTTCTTCCCTCCCAGGAGGTGACGCAGGAGAGTCTGGATTTCCTTTCAGCAGATTTCCAGGGGTTCCACAGGCTGCGGAAGCCCCGTGAACAGTGTGGGGCTGTGAGGCAGCCAAAAAAAGAAAAAAAAAAAAGGAGATGCTGACTAAAAGGGTTTGCAACCATCCGCTGGTCAGCCCAGGATGAAGTCCAGACTCCGGCATGCGGCGGCACGAACACCTCCGCCTTCTCCAGCTCGCCCAGGAGAATTCATACACATGCGAAGGCACCTCTTTCTTAGGTATTTCTTAGATACTACAGCTGGTTGATGGAGGTTGGGTAGGTTTGGTTTCCTTCCAACACCGCTTGCTAACACCTGAAAACTGGTGGGTGCTGGGGGTTCAGCCCTGCCCGCGCCCCTCAGGACCCCCTTGCGTACCCACCCTGCCCCGCAGAGCCAGAAAGGAAAACAAACAGCAGCAGAAAAGCAGAAAACTTTCTGTCTCTCTCCTGTTAATTATGATCTTATTTTGCACAGAGAACCTGTCATTCAGCCTCCTGTAATGGATAGTTTCTATTTCAATTCTCCCTCCACCCTATTATCTTTTATAAAATTCAGCCGGGCCGGGTGATGGATTGATAAGGGACGGTCCCCGTGGGAGCTGGCTCGCTCAGAATGGCTCTCACGCACCCAACTTCTGTATCTTTTTAAATATTTCAGTTGTTTGAGATCTTTATTTCACATTTCGATTTCCTGTAGTACAGTAAATTTATCTTAGTCACCCAGTCAAGTTCTCTCCAAGCCTCTTATCTTTTCCTCCTCTGTACAACTGAAAGCACCTACATTATCTGTGCTGCCGATAAAGCCGGCTGTGGCAATCCACAGATCGCGCCGATCGGGCAGCACCCCGGCTGAAAGGAGGCCTTGGAAGCCCCGTGCTCCTCACCAGCTGAAAGTTCATCGCTCAAACGCAGCGCCGGCTCCTGCCAAGGTGAAAGGCGGCTCCTGCTTGGCCGGAGGAGAAGCGGCCGGGGCTGCCTGCGGACTCGAGGGATGGCGGGGGGGCAAGGGCAGCTGCTCCCCGGGGCTGCAGGCCGAGGGACGCTGGTCCCCGTCCCAGGCACGGCCGAAGAGGCCAAGCTACGTCCTCCTCCTCCTGCGGCTCACCGGCACCTGCCGCCTCCCCGACCTCTGCTCAGGAACGGCTGCGATGCCTCATTCCTCAGCCCCATTATTCTGAAAGCAAATACTGGCCTCGGTTTTTAAGTCTATCATAAACCTGCACAACCACCTCCTGATTTTACTGTCTATTTGCATGACCAGAAACAACACCAGAGCTTCCCTTGGGCTTGGGTGAACTGGATCGGGCCTTGGGAGGGGCTCCTGGAAGACCCCAGCCAGCCCCCGGCTACAGAAACCGGCTGTGCGTGCAGGGCAGCCCAAGAGGGTCTGGTTTTGGCATGCTCAGGGGTGTCCAAGCCCAGGGCTCTGAACACCGGGTGACCTGGCCGTGGCGCAGGCTGGCAGCTCAGCCGCTGTGCCGGGTGGCAGCCCTGCCAACACGGACCATCACACGGGACAGACAGCTGTGCGGAAGCCCCCACGTCACAGATGACATTGGAGAGTACATAAAAATCCCGAGACACGTGGCTGCTTTGTGCTCCTCTGCCCAGCCCTCGCCATCCCTCCCCGGCCTGGGAGGTCCCATGGGCAGCTCCTTGCAAAGGCACCAAACAAGGAGGACACAATGCCGGGGACTCCACGCTGAGCCTTCCGCTCCCTGCTGATGCCCGGAGGGGTTCGGCATCACCTCCATCCCTGCAGCCCCACGGGGCAGCAGCCACAAGGAAAAGCCCAGTGGGGGCCATTTGGGATGCCCTCAACGGCGCGGCTCCGCCCGGGCTGGCAGGCAGAGGTCACCGACACGGGGACGTATTTTTCCCCACTAGACCGCAGAAGTTTAACTATCTCGCCAGCAAGGAGCAGAGAGAGCATCCTGCATTGCCATGGGACACCCCCTCCCAACAGCATCTTCATCGCCCCCGCGATGGGAGTTGGGAGCAATCGCGTAAAAAATATTCATAAAAAACCCCCAACAAACAGGTGAAATAAAGCCACCTTCTTGCTGTTCCCACTTGGGCACCGGCAGCGCCCACGGTGCCACCGGCAGCGCCGAGCCGCGATCAGGCAGCACCCCCTGGTGCCACCGCCACTGCCCGGGGCCGCCTCCACTCGGGATCTGCCCGTGGGCTCGCCCCACGCCGCGGGGAGAGGAGCGGGGCCAGGCTGGGGGGGGCGGGGGGGTGGGGGGGGACAGGGCAACCCACCCGGCAAAACCCTCCGCCCGCCCTAGGAGGAACTAAAGCTTCTGGTGTCCCACGCACAAAGATACGCCCAGACGGACGCTTCAGAGAGGTGCAAGCTGATGAGTGTGATGAGGCAGGCAGGGGAGTCTGGCCCGCCCAGCTCCCAGCGCAAAGCGCCCTGGTTTGGGACCGTACCCGTCCCGACTGCCAGGATCCAGGAGATCTAGGTGGATTCCTTCCTGGGGAAGGCGTGGGTCACGGCTCCGGTGGTGCCAGCTCCCGCCTTGCTGGTTAGAGCAAGACAAGGAGCTGGGGTCCTGTCCCCGCCGTGCCACTGCGGTCATCAGCAACCCACGCAACAGCGCCGGGTCTTTTAGCCGGATTAAAAATAAAGGGATGCTGACACGTCCTCTTACAGTGACACGGAGCTGCGTGGGGCGAGCCTGCGAAAGAGCACGCTGGATCCCGACCGTGGTTATAGAAAAAGAACCCGTTAACGGTGTTTGTTGTACAGGGGTTTCTGCACATGCAAGGAGGTGTTTGTCGCAGCGGGAAGAGGCACGTGGACTTCACTTTCAGTTTGGTAGTGGCTTCCCAGCCCCAACACCGCAGAAACGTGGAGAAAACACCTGTCCCCATCCTAATCAAATGATGCTAACTAATATTTAATAAGGGAAGAAACCCGCCCTGACTCCGAGTGGGGAGCTGTACCACCGAACTCCTCTCTCTCTGACTTGTTTAGCCTCTGCCTTTGGACGCCGTAAGAAGGAACGTTTGGACTCGTGCCGGCCAGGGCTGCAGCACACCGAAGCCGCCCCAGGAGAAGGCTAGCAAAAGGGCTCCTGCCCCACTTGCCCGAGGTACTGCAAGTGCTTCTTGATACTCACTTTTGCTAAGAAAAAAGCTTTTTGAAAAATAACCCTCTCATCTTGCAGGCAATGCAATCCACAGCCTTTAATGCTCACAATAAAAGAGCCGCCGAAAGAGAGGAGGTCTCTATCCCAGCCCCTGCTCCAGATTTTGTTCAAGGCTCGTCTCTCATAAAGGCACCCTCCTGCCCAGCCTGTCCACTGGCGCGGGCTTTGGGGCTGACTCGAGTCCTCACGGACTCTTGGGAATACAGGACCAAGACCGAGAAACTCCTTGCACGCCAGCCAGCAGCCAAACGCAACTTTTCGGCAGGCTACACTCAAAGCAGCAGCCTAGAAGTGAGGTGCTCGCTCGCCCCTTGCCAGCTCTTGGAGTGATTTTGTCCCCTGGGATCAAACCCAGCAGCAGGGCACCCAGTAAATACGTCTGCAGAGGGGTGATTCATCTGCAGGGGAAGCCATGGAAATTCCCAAACCCTCTTTTAAATATCCGCTTCCTGGCCCTAAACAGCCAATAACTTGCCAACTGCGGAATGTATTTGTCTGCTCCCCTCCATGTATTTTCTGCTTTTCATTATAATTTGCTAAATAATACATTACAATGAGTTACTTATCACACTCGGCAGCTTCGTGGTCCCCCCTCCAGCCGGAGGAATTTCACCCATCAATCAGTTGTACAAATATCTGCTGGCATCGCCGAGCGCCTGGCCCCTGCCCCAGCCGGCTCCCAGGCTCCGCTAAGAGCCCTCCCCTGAATTAAATGGCATTTCTTTGCCCCAGGATGGCCGTCTCTCTCCTGCTGCTCCTCTCCTTGCGGTCCTCCTCTGGATGCCAGCCAAAGGGCAGAGGGGGAACAGAAATAATAAAAGGCACAAACCCAGCAGAAAAAGGAAGCGGAGGAGGAAGCTTTGCTGGGAGCTCCGTTTCTCCCGATCCTGTTCTTGGGACTATAGTGGTGGGAGAAGCAAAAGTGGCACCAAGAGGTAAAAGAGAGTAAAATTCATTGAAGTGCGTGCTCCGGGGATGTAAAGCGACCCTGGGAGGGAGGCTGGGTATTTTTGGCCCTCGAGTGTGGGGCTCCTCCAGATCACACGGCGCACGTGGGGATTCAGAGGATTCCCTTTCCCAGCCAGGCGGGGCGAGTCCGGAGCTGCCCCGGACAAGGCAGCATCGGCAGCATCGATGGCCAGGAGCCACCAGCCTGAGCTGACCCCTCCGTTAACACGGCGCAGTTCCCTGCTCATCCCATTCAACTCGGGAAGGGCTGCCGTAACGCCTCTATCAGCCTCATAAGCTGATATACACGCGTGCCCGGCAAAACGCGCTCCGTCCCGGCTCTCTGGGACCAGCCGTCGGGGACGTGCCACCCAGGGGCTGCTCCTCCGCCCCTGCGCTAGCCAGACAGGCAGCCTGTGCCAGCAGCTTTGGCCGTACACACCTCTGCACCGCAGGACGGCACGCTGGCCACCGAGCACATCTGGGCACAAGCCAAAATTTCTGCTGACCTCCAGGCACCACCCACACCGCATCCGAATCGGTGACCCAGAGAGAACGGTCCCGTCAGGGACCTCCTCACCCCGCGTGCCGTCAGACCCGACGTGCACCCGTCCTTTGCTTCATTTTGCAGATGGCAGCTGTGGGAAGGGAGAGGCCAGCGCTGTGAGCAGGACACGAGCCTAATCGTTCCTGGTCATGCCAGGTAGCTGATAAATGGGCCGAGACCTGATCGTTTTGTTGTAGCGCTGCAAAGCTCACAGGCGGCGGCATTCCTCTGCCAGGCACATACCAACGGAGAAAAATCCTAGACGCCCGTAAATACGTAAATACTTTAAATGCTCCTAAAAAGGGAGGAGCAGAGGGGCTGCTGGCTTGCTCTTCTTTGTTTGATTTTCAAGCTGCAGGAGCTCCAGCCTGAGCACCTTGGAATCACCCACCCACTTCGCAGGGTGGAGAAGCCAAAGGGAAAAATAGTCTGGGTGCCTTGGGGTGCACTTCAGGCTCCTGCCGGCACGGCCCTCCCAGCCCTGCTGCCCTCCGAGCGGGGCCGGGCAGGAGCTGGCACACCAGCTGAACCCAGTGTCTGCGGGTGCCGCTCACCACGTGCGCGCGTGAGGAAGAGGAGTTGTATTTGCCAGGACACCGGGCCCAGAGGAAGCATTCTGCTGGTGCGGGACTGCAGCTCTCCTGCAGCAGGGCAGTACTTCGATAGCTCCCAGCCACGCATTCCAGCGAATCTGATCACGTCCATCAACTCCTTGAGCGCTCACCTTTGAACCCGCACCATGGGCCGGCCGGAGTCCCAGGAACGAGCGAAAGGAAGCCGGGATGGAGGATTTGAGCACGAGGCAGCGGATCCAGCCGGCACGAGGGCTGTGCCAGCGCCCAAGCCGGCGCGCGAGCAGGTTTGCCCGTCCACGGGACAGGCAGCTGCGGCCCCGGAGATGGCTGGCACCGTGGCAGGGATGACATGAGGGGGGGCAGACCCGACAGAGAGCCAGCGAGAGAGAAAAGGGGTGCGGGGAATGGGAACTCGGCACAGAGGCTGAGCCGACGCCGGAGAATTGAAGTGTTTGCAAATGAACTGGCTGGCCAGAAACGGTTGGAGTACCGCCACGGTGCTGCCCCAAGAGCCGCGCTGGGCCAGGCAAACGTGGCCATTTACAGAGCCAGGTACCGTCACCTGCCCTCCTGCGTGCAGGCGTCACCGAGCAGACTCTCGTAGCAACACGGGACGGTGGGCGAGGACGGCGCCTCGGCTGCTTTTCGGCGCTGGGCTCCTGCGGTGGGTCGTGTAAGGGTCGCAGAGGGAATCCACGGCGCGCAGGGAGCTGGTAGTTTTCCGGAGTGGGTGGCTGGGGAATGCCAGCCTGAGTCACGCAGCAGGAAAAAGAAATCAGTTTATTCAAATTAGCGTTACTCCCTCCTCCAAACTTGCAGCAGAGGAGAACTCTTCTTTCTCTCTCGGCCTTGCAAAGCGATGCGGCACCGACCGTCTGCCCAGGTGCCCTCAGGACACAGCAAAGGATGCGTAAGTGCCCACGCACATATCACCTACAGCAAGGAGAGAAGTGAGCAGGCGGGCGCTCCTAATCCCCCTCCGAACTGACACCCAGCCCAGGGAAAAGGGGAGGACTCTCACAGGCTCTGCTTATTTCCTCACCAAGATCTCCTGGTGCTCTTGGGAAGCAGCAGCAGCGTTCGGGTAACGGGACAAGAGGTGCCATCAAATCACCATTTACATTCTGGTAACGAGCACGGGCCCTGGGTGCAGAGCCCAGCCCTGCTGCACCGAGCGGTGCCTAGTCAGCGCCTGGCAATTCTTGACCCATTATTATTACGAGTTCTGATATAAAAAGGAAATGCAATTTGGGGATGGAGAGAGTGCATCTTCTATAATCAAATTTTTCCAGCTCAGCAGCAGTGGAACTGGCCTGTCAGGACACATTACCCTCTGCAGCAGCCGCGCTCTGCCCCCTCCGCGCTCCCGGCCGCC
>JAVKLA010000084.1:1909111-1944169 GCA_034782735.1 Sagittarius serpentarius
GGGGGCCGGCAGCGGAGCGCGGCTCCCACCTAGCGGGGAGCCCCAGGGAGGGCTGAGGGGTCCCGAGTCCTTCTCATCCCAGCTCCTCCCGCGAAGCCGCTGACCTTTTGCTGGCGGCTGGAGGGTAAATGCTTGATAAATAATAAATGGCTCACCCCCGGCTCTCGCCCAGCACCTTTTAATTAAAGTTGCCGAGTTACTCTAAGGTCACAGTGACTGGCATTTCAATCCCAGCCCAGCAAATGCATCCATCAGAGAAGCGCTATCAAAAAAACCACACGACTCGCATCTTAACTGTGTTTTCTCCTAATTGCACCGAACACTTACGCTCACATCCTTTGCCCAATAGGTTCCCCGTTACCCACCGGCCATAACAAACCTGCAGCACGGAAGAACATCTCTAACTGCTTCTCCATCCCGAGCTACGTTGCAGAATGGCTGGTCCAGCTGGGAGCACTCTGCCCCAGGGGAGCCACCCCAGTGACTTTTTCCAACACAAAATAAAAGAGAAATTTAATTCCCACTTTCTTCTTGTCTCCTCTGCACAGGAACTCGCTCAGGGCACACTGCAAGGCTGCTGCTCTAGTCTGTGTTCTAAATTTGTTATTGCTCGATATGCTCCAGATGACTAAAGGAAGACACTGCCAAGCTCAGTAAAGATGCAAGGATGAAGCTAGTTACAGCAGATGATAAAGGAAAAGCACCCTTTAAGTAACCTTGGCAATATTTTAGAGAAGTGACAACAGGAGACCACCGAGCTGTGAATGAAGCAAGTGAGAAATCTCTCCTGTGTTACTGCATTCAACTTCAGAGCACTTCTTTTGAAGTGCTTCCATTTGCAATTTTTGGCAAGCTAAGAGCATCATCAACAGTTAAAAATGCAAAACAAGATGCTCAAAACAAAATTCTTGCCCCTGTACAAATCCACGAAAGGCAAAGACAGAGAGCTGTTGGTCTCTCTTCCCTTGGGCTGCCAATAATCTCTTGGCCCAAGCAAGAAAACTGGGCACAAGGATGGAAATTCACATCCCAGGTGCCGAAAGTTTCCTAAGGAGGGCAGCTCGCCTTGGTCCTCAGCCATACGGGACGACTGCTGCGACTGAGGGAAACCCCCATCCAAAGGCTGGCTGCCGAGGAGCGAAGGGCTTGCAAGGATTGTCCCTCAGTACATGTCTCCTCTCCAGCGCTGTTTCAGGCTGAATCCTATTTTAATGCATTTCTGTCATCTGTTTACGTTAAAATTTCTCCTACCCTTGACCCAGCACAGTGGTTCCAAAACTCGGGACACTGGAGGTGGGTGCATCCATTGTATTCACCTCTAAGGGGCTGCTACGTACGGATTTTGTGATTCAGGCAGTAACTCCTGCTCCACATGGAAGAACCTTGCTCAGGCAGGTGTCTGTGCCACCAAGGTCAGCTCTGGAAACGGATCCTCCAGGGCTTACAGCGACAGCAGTGCTACGGCAGAGGGGTTTTGCTCTTTGTAACAGAATCTTGCACTCCTCTAGAATTACAGAGCAGAATGAGGAATAAAATTTGACCTTCCAAGGATAACCGAGTAACTCTACTGTAATTACACTGCTAGCAGGAAGCGAATCAAGCCACACAAAAACAACCCACGGGCATTTGTAAATCCTCCTTTTCACTGCCGTACAACACAGATTCGCAAGAGAGGTTTCTTGCATCACGTACAGCAGCAGCATCACTAAATTGTGTTGCTGAGAATGTGTCCAGGAGGTAGGTACGAAACCAAAAGGAAATCCTTCCCTTTGCATTGTAGGGGACAGCCAGACAAGGAGGGAGAGAAGAGATTTGTTTGACAGGATTTACCCCTGCTCATTTGTGGTGGTAGTTTGGGGTTTTAGAAAAAACACAACAACAAAAAACCAAAAGAAAGGCAAACAAAAACCAAAAGAAAAAAAAAACCAAAACAATAAACAGACATGGTTTTTCACATAGCCCAAAGCCGGTATCTTTAACAAAAAATAAGCTAGGCACTGTATTTTGCAGGCATGGGAAGAATGACATTCTGATCAGCTCCGAATCCAGGTAAGACTGATTATTATTTTCTTATGTTGTTCTATGCCGAAGTTTCCCTGACCATTTGTCGCAGCACTCACCTCTCTTCAGCAAACAGCTGCAACATCGCACCTTTCACACTCCTGAGGTGACCAATTTCCTTAAGAGTCACTAAAAAAACTGCAAAGTTCCAAATTATCTGGTATTGTTACACTTTATCCTATTCTGAATTTAAGCAAATGATGGAGTAGGAAGAGCCTATTATTACATTTAGATAAACAGCGACTCTCCTCAATTAGCTAGAAAAAGATGACACTTCAGACAGCCCTTATAATGCAGCAGGCAAGCAGTATCTGCCATTTCAACAGCAGGACTGTCACAAGGCCTGTACCCTCAAGTGCAAGAAGTTACGAAACATCTTTACTACCGCAAATAAGACACCTGAAGAGGTAGAACTTCCAATTTTTAAAGAAAATGTTTAATTTTCCACTTTTATACTCATTTTCCAACTCACAATTTGAGATAACATTCTTGAACCTCAAAAAAATTATCTCCAATTTTACGAGCGGGGAGATGGAAGAACAAGAACGCGTGCCACATACACGATCATGGAAGGCACTAGACCTGGATAACTGAGGCGTATTCCCCCTAAGAAAATGTCTCATAATCACCAGGTTGTGGAGGCAGAACTGCCGGCTCCCGAGCAGGTGACTGCCACAGCCAGGGCACATCCTGCTGCTGAGCGTCACAGGACAACAGCGCAGCTCTTAGGAGGGCAAAGGATTTTCCTTCTGCGTTTCTGCCAACTCTGGCGCCTGCTCCTCCTGATCTTTCTTCTTTTCCTGTATCTCTTCCGACACAGTTTGAAGCTGCAGATGTAATATAGAATCCCTGGTTTCACCATCCTCATGATACTGTTGTGCTACCTACGGTTAAAGACAGACAATCACCAAAAAAACAGGGTTGTAAAAAGTTTCTGTCGAAGCGTGACCGAAGACAGCAATAGAAAGCAACAGCCCCAGGTTGTACGCCCAGAAAAAGCTGACAGAAGAGTTCTAACTCATGCTTAAGATTATTGCGAAGGTACAATACAGTGTCAAGGTATCCCCAGGGCAAGAAATTTAAAATGAGACTGCTGATCTCAAGCTAAAATTTGAAAGAAAGTTACGGATTGGATCTTTTCACATGCTCATTGGACAGTGCTCTCTAAGCAGAGCCAACTTCCGTTCCTCTTCAGCCTCTTTCACTGGGGAAAGCACTACGGACGCCCACCCAGAGATCACTGGATAATGAAGAGAATGGAAAGCATATTACAAAAGAGAGTAATAAATGGATTTAGCTAACAGAGTTTAAAACTGCAGCTTTTATAAAGAGCTCTTCTCCCTTCT
This sequence comes from Sagittarius serpentarius, assembly GCA_034782735.1. Lineage (NCBI taxonomy): Eukaryota > Metazoa > Chordata > Aves > Accipitriformes > Sagittariidae > Sagittarius > Sagittarius serpentarius. The sequence continues at coordinate 1,912,519 of JAVKLA010000084.1, forward strand.
TTTTGAGGGTGTTCAGCTACAAGGGCAGCACTCACAGAGGAAATGGTAATCGGTTAGTCATGAACAAGGGAAAAGATTTCTAACCGTCATAGAGCAGCCATGTTCTACTCTCCCTGACGTGCTGTTCTAGAAGCATCTTCAGTTTGGTTTTTTACCCCATTTTATGTTAAGAGTTACATGACAATTGCCTGAAGTAATGAGGAACTAGACTCCACCTGCCCAGAAGCCACTTCTTCTCTTGTACATTAAACAGAAAGCAGTAGCAGAACACTTTGGACAGGTCTTTTGGACAGTTATTTTCTTGCCAAAAGTACAAGTGAACAACCCCCAGACTACAAACCTCTATTTCAGTATCTTTAAAAAAAACACAAAACAAACAAAACAAACCACAACAACCCAAACTGCAAGATTCACGCAAAAAAATCCCAGTTCAGGATCAAGACTGAAGAACAGAAGTGCATTAGGCTTCTTAACTATGAAAAAGGGATGGAAAAATGCGTTTGTTATTTTCAAACCAGAAGAGGTTCTCATTTACCCCCTGCTGCCTTACAGAGATAACACGTATATGGTCATATGTATACGTATTTCCAAATGGTTTACACAGACACACTGACGGGTGACTGGAAAGCACTGAAGCCTTCAATCTCTCATCACCAGAACAAGCATTGCTCTTCTCTGTCCCACAAGAAGTACCTTAACCTTGGCCAGTCACGTTCATGGCTAAGAGAAAAGTTTACTCTGCGCAGCAAAGACGTTTTACTACAGCCACCAGGCATGTGACTGTTTTGCTGAGAATTTAATTTGGACTAACTCAACATTAAGGGCCTGGAAGCGAAGTTTTCTAAAACCACTGGCCAAATAACTCTGAGTATTTAGTACTTACTTTATCTGTTCCTCTCCTCTGTAAAATTATCCCACTGGCTAAAAGGGCTTTTCCTGTTTCTTCAAACAATTTTTCTTCTTCAATTTTTCCTTCTTCCTTGAGTTCATTGAATTTCTCAACAAACCTAGATTTCAAGATTGTACTTTTACTCTCACAAAGAACGTTTTGATACACTGACTTAAGAGGAGAAAGGGACAAGCTTCAGAAATATTTCCAGTTTAATTACATCTAAATCTTACCTCTGGCAAGTAGATTTGTAGTTTGATCGTGACAGGTCGAAAGGTCTTGGACCACTGCCATAAATTCTGTAAAACTTCCTATTCAAAAAATAAGAGTTTCATTTTTCAAAACATCAAGAAGGGATACATCCTGGAGTAAGTAAACATCATCATCTAGGCTACAACAAAAAGCATTCACATCACTATTTCTCTGTCTTCCATTAGGTATTTTGTTATGCCCAGAATCTTTAAATTGCGTTAATAAACTCTAGCTCATCTTTACCACCACCGGTGAGCCAGAGGAGCACTGTAGGAGCACAGAGGAGTTTAAGTCAGCCCACCCTGGCCACCCCACGAGCTCTGCCTTGCACTGGCGTCCGCCTTCGCGGTTGCCAGCGAGCCTCCGCCTGAAGCCTTTCGCACCTCCGCCCGCGATTAATAAATACAGGGGAGGTAACGGGCTAGCAACGCCTAAACGCTGTCTCTCTGCCATGGAAGCAAGCAGAGAAAACGCTGCTTGAAGGACCAGCGACAGCCGGGGCAGCTGCGTTCTCTCCGCAGGGCTGGCAACAAGGGGCAGAGGAACGTCGCCGGGGAATGGCGGAGTTCAGGCACCCCTCAGCGGCCGCCGGGGCAGGGCAAAGCGGTGACTCACGCTCTCACTTCGTCCTCCTGGTAGAAGATGGGAGGGATGACATCCTTCACCTTGCCGTAGCGCGGCCGCGGCACCCGGTAGACGGGCTCCCTCAGCGGGGGGAAGGCGGCGTAGACGTCGAACCACAGCGGCTTCTCGACCACCCCGATGCGGAGCAGATTCCGGGTCCTGCCGGGGGAGAGGAGAGGAGCGGCGGGGAGAGGAGAGGAGAGGAGAGGAGCGGCGGGGAGAAGAGAGGAGAGGAGAGGAGCGGCGGGGAGATCTCAGGGCACGCCCGCACCGCACCGGCCTTGCGCCTGCCTGCCTCCCCCCTCCCCGCGGGACCCCGGGCCTCCCGGCTCACCCTCCCGGCCCCCGCGCACAGCCGCCCGCCCTCCGCACCGGCTGAACACGCTCCCTATCTTGTGCATGCGATTCCCCGCCATAGCGGCGGCGCCAGCGGCCGGGCCTCCACTAGCAACGCCGCCGCCGCCCCTAGCAACGGCCTGCCCTTCCGCCCGGAAGCGGAAACGCGCGTCCGCTCCGCCGCTGCCAGGGCACGCAGCCAAGAGCCGAAGGACGGCGGCGGAAGGTGGCGCCCAGGCAGCGCTAGCCGATGGCCAAGCAGGAGCTCAGCCCGATCGTGTGCGTGCGTAAACCCCCGCCCTCAATTTAAAGGGCCAGCGCCGCCGCCGTCCGTCCCCTCGCCCCGCCCTAACGCGAACACGCGGGGCCGGGGCCCGCCGCCCCGGCTGAGCAGTGCAGCCCTCCCGCCTGCCCTGCAGCCCCGGGGAGGCTGAGGGACACGGGGACGGGAGCCCTTTCCCTGGGGCCGGTCTCGCCTCAGGGGATGGCTAGGCCGGGTCTCTGCAGGCGAGATGGCCGCCCTCACCCACCTCAGCCCCCACACGGGAAGGCCCCGGAGTGCCGAGGCCTGTGGAAAGCCACATCTCCTCAGGAGGCCTCTGCCACCATGTCGTGCACCTGAGGGAGACGAAGGCAGCAGCGCAGGGACCCTCCCCCAGGCTGGGCCTTGCCCCCATCGAGGGCTCGGGTCCGTCCCCAGCTGGGCGGGGGGGCTGCCCAGCACCCCATCGTCCCCATGTCGGCTTCCCCCCCCCCCGCCACCCCGAGCAGCTGGGGAAGCCGCCATCCCCGCGGTTAAGGGGAGAGTGGGGGCCCAGGGAGCGCTGGGCCCGACCCCGGCAGCCACCACTAAAACCCCTGCCTTTGCCCCCAGCCCAGCACTCGCACCGGCCACCGGCCTCCGCTTCCAAAGAACACGCGCTCCTCGGGGCCAGGGGCAGCTCGGGGGGTCTGGGGGGCGGTGAGGGGGTGCAGCAGCAGGGCTGGGGGTCACAGCCCTCCAGGAGGTGCCGCGGACAGGCAGAAAGCAAGGGCCACGTCCAAAAATACCAAGGTTCTCCTTAGAACCAACGCTGGAATAAGATGACACCAGCTGTGCTTCCCTAAAGCCCCCCCCGGCCTTAGGGCGGTGAGCGCCGGCGGATGAACCCCAGCCCCAAAGGCAGCAGTTGTCACGCCATGACACTTGCCAAGCACGTGCAGACCCTGGCAGGGCGGCCTGGCTGCCGTCTCCGGTTTCTGACGGAGCCGCTGGGGCTGCCCCGCTGCCGGCCTCGGCTGACTGCTGCGGGTGACGGGGGAGGACAGATGTCCCGGATGGGGGATGCGGTCACAAGGGAAGAAGGAGCCGCCGTTGCCCACGGCTGGCCGGTCCCACGAGTCAGAGATTGCCATTGCGTGCTGCGCCTGCGCCTCCTCAGCAAAGTCGTTTCTCTCTGTACGGCAGGAATGACGTCCCCAGGGGCTGGGGCTCGTCTTCTCCACCCGTGGCACTTTACGTCTGCCCTGTCTGCTGTCCCCTGAGCTGACCACCGCTGTGTCCCCATGGCAGCCAAGGAGCCTGGGGACCGGTGGTGACATTGGGCTGCGAACCATCACACCGGCAGTGGGATGCGGGGTCGATCAGTCTCGTCCCAGTTGCCTTTTGGTGTTGGGTCTCACCCGGATGGAGAGCGAACGGTGGGATTTGCTGCCATGGTTGTCAGGAGCCCTGTCCGGGGATTGCACCATGGTCTGATCCTGCCCTGGCCAGCCCCAGCACTGCTTGCTGGGCCCAGGAGGTGGCAGCAGGCGGTGCCTGGCTGCCCAGCACAGAGCCCCCATCCGTATTTTTTACCTTGATTTACAGAACCCAGCAGCTACACCCAGGCCATTTGCCCTGCGTAAACAGCCTTTCCCCAGCCAGCGTTTCCACCAGCCTGACTTGGGAGAAGTGCGTGGGAGCCAGCAACGCCTGGTCACTAGGTGCAGCCCTTAGCTTGGGAATGAGCTGATGGGGAAAAAATAATACATCCTCCTTCCATCTTCCAGCCTCGGGAAGGAAGGGGGCAGTAAATTTCCACCGCAGACTGACAGCCGGCAGGTACTCGCTGCCAGCCTAACACACCTCTAGCATTCGTCGTCGACTGACCGCAGTTTTCGGTCCTGGGCTTTTCTCAGCTGCTGGTTTTCTTAAAACATGGTTTTGAAAGAAAAAAAAGTCTTGCCCCCGTAGAGCAGAAGAATTCCAAGGGGAGTTGCTGGGACAGCTCCAGGGCTGCATCGGAGCTGCTCAAAGGACCGGGCAGGCCCTGGTCTTTTCACCTCTTTGAAAAAGCCCTGGCTCCCCCGCGGGCTCGCGACAGCTTGCTTGGCGGCGGCAGGAAGGCAACATCCAGGGTTCCTCCAGCATTTCGATGCTTTTGACATTTAAGGCAAGAATGCCTTGACTTTTCCCAGCATCTTCGTTCACAGGGAAGGTTTCCAAGCCACACGTGGGGCTGGGAAGCTCTGCTCCTGCCAGCAGTCGAAAGCTGCTCCCAGACGGCTGGCGCGGGGCAAGCAGACTCCGGCCCCATCCCTTGCGGGCGCATGGCCCCATCCCTGCAAGCGAGGGGGATGCTCCACATGCCCCCCCGGCCCTGCCGCCGCTGCCCGGGGCTGCCCACGAAGCGCCATGCCCACCGCCGGGGAAATAACCCTTCTCCTGCGAGGCTCGGGCTGCCCACGGCAAGGGGAGGTGGAGGCGTGGAGCAGTCCCCGTGGCTCACAGCCCCTCTGGCAAGGCGCTGCCTTCCTAAGGCTGCCCAGGGGGGTATTGCTCAAGGACAGCACAGGCCAAAAGGCCGACTCTTCCCCAAAACAAAGGGCTTGAGACCAAGGTTTTGGGTGCTGGATGGGGACGCAGCAGGCCAGCTCCTGTAAGTGGGGCTTGACGGGGACCTGCCCTTCCCTCACACCTGGCACAGACCCCCCTCATCTTTCGGTCCATGTGCTGCTTTTTGAGCCCCCAAGGAGTTTCTCACCAAAAGTTTTCCTCCTCCGGCCTGTTGCAGGGAACACAAAAGGAAGGGGAGGCCAAGCCCAGCGCCAAGCAGGCAGTTCCATGTGGGAGTGATGCTGGGACCAGCCCCTTCGGGAGCAATTCCACCAACGCCGTCCAGCTCCGCGCTCCCCAGCTTCGCAGACCCGGTGATCCCGCCAGCTCGGCACGGTGCAGAAACGTGCAGGGCTGGAGATGAATAACACGTATTTCAGAAATAATTCATTTTAATAACTTATTTCCATTCCGCCAGGAGACACCGCGAAGGAGCCAGACTGCCTGCTTGACAGACGCGGAGGAGTTGCTGTGCGATAGCTAATGAAACAGCTTAAAGAAAACTCACACGCCCCGTCCCCAAGAGGCTTGTTATTTTCAGAATGAAGCGGGGAAGCCACAGCATTTTTCCTTCTCCGCTTTATCCTGAAAGGCAGGTCGCCACACGTGTAGCCGGCCACGGGTGTGCTGGGAGCTTCCCCAGGGACCCACGGGCACAGCCCCCCGCCGCCAGCGTGGGTCGGCAGTTCTGCTCCCCAGCCCGCTCGGTGCCAGGATGGTTTCTCCGGCGCAGAGCCCACCCTCGCGGGCCTCTGACCCCAGTTGGATCCCAGCCGAAACCCCGGCGTGGGGATGGCAGAGGGGAGCAGCGGGTGCCCCACGCGCCCACCGTGCTTCAGGGTGGCGTTGCTTTGCCTGCTGGGGTGAAGCGGGGAGGAACGGGGACGGGCTGTCCCCAGGGCATCCTCAGCCGTGCCGGGGCTTTCCCCGAATCCTGGGCTCTCGCTGCCGCTTGCTCCCGGCGCTCTCCCACAACAGGCACCGGAGGGGACCCGCTCCTGAAGCAAATATCCTGCCGGATGGAAACAGGAATTGCTTCTGGATGGAGAGAGGAGCTCACCAGCGACAGGTCTCCCACGGCGCTCGCTTTCCTGAGAAAATCAGCGGATGCAAATTCTGCACCGACACGAGCAGAGAGGCAACGAGCCAGGGCGGCTTCTGGGCGTCTGCAGCCATGAGGGGCACAGCTAGAGTTGGCATTTCCCTCCCCACCCCGATTTCTTTCTTTCTTTCCCCTGTATGTAAATGGGAGCAAAAAAGCAAAACACACCGGAGCGTTAAGAGTACAACAGGACTTTATTATATGAATTCCTATTAAACATCTTTAAGAAAAAATCACTTATGGAAATAAACTCTAAAATAGCAACACTCACAAACATCACAGATTTTTCTGTTTTGTTTTGTTCTTTTTTAAACCATTTTGTGTAGAAGTGATACAAACATCACTGAGAATTGTACATTTTTATGTAAGAAATGCATTTTGGCTTCCAAGCCGGTTTTAGTGGCCTTTCCACTCATTAGACCTGATTTTTTTTTTAAAGGACACAAAACCAATCACTCTTCATCCTCCATTAAAATGATGCTTTGTGCCCCCAAGATATTTTGAAATGGCTACAGAGTGACATCATTCAGAGCGGCTTTGCCTAGCCGAGGATATTTAAGGGCAAGTTGTTAGACCATGTTAGCAAAGACATCCCCAAGCCCCTGCGAAGCGTACGCCGCCAGCCCGCTGCCAACCCTGTGCGCTCACGGGTGCGGCGCCCGCTTTCGGCGCAGGACCCTTCGTGGTTAGCGCGTGTTGCCGGACCCACCCAACACAACACCGTTGCTGGCGGGGGAGACAGAGCCGGTGAGGCTGGGGGGTTCGCACCCACTGCGTGCAGCGCGTGAGGTTGCACAGCGACACCCGTCCCCTCCCCACGGTCCCCGCGCTCCAGCTCGCAGCCCCCCCCAGCTGCCCTTCCTCCCCCCATTTTCCCGCAGGACAGCAGCCCTGCTCCCCGGCAGGCAGGCCTGTGCGGGCTCCGCCGGGTCCCCGGGGTAGGAACAGAGAACGCCGGACGCCTCGGGGGTGTGCTCGGCCAGGCCAGCCCGAAGCGAAAGCAGAGGCAGCCTGCTGCCTCCGCGCTCCTCTCCGCCGGCGAACTACGGCTGGGTTACAAAGACTGCTCAGAGGCAACACGTCAACTAATGTGCAGGCTGAGCAGACGGGAGAGGAGGAACAGCGGCATCTACCACTGCGCCACTTGCTGCGGTTCCGGCAGGACTGACCTGTGACGTGATGCGAAACGTGGCTTGCCCAGCGCTAGACCGCCAAAGAGAGCCCAACGCGATCCTCCGCAGCCATGGCACCACGCAGCTCGTCCTCCAGCAAGGACAAGGAGCGCAGCAAACCCTCCAGGGGCTCAGCAGCGGGAAGACACGGTGCCAGCGCCCGGGCACGAGTGCTTCGCTGCCTCTCCTCCCCGCGCACCAGACCAGCCCTCCAGTAACAACCTCCTTGGCTGGGAGAAGCAGAATTTCCTTCCTGCAAGAGCCTGAGCTCCTGCCCGACTGCCTGTCGGTGCTTCCTGCGTTCATGGAAACTTCGCTGAAAGTTAAGCTCTTGGTAGCTAAGAGGCACTGGAACACTGACAAGCTGGTCTGGTTCCAAGCTTGATTTTCTTCCAAATATGCAGAGAGCTGCTTTGGACCGGGAGGGAGTAACGGCAGCCTCCTACGAACCCCAGAGCCAGCGGAGGGTAGGAAAGGAGCCCCTCCTCTCTCTCCACCAGTCTCAGGCTGGGAATAAAAGTCCCACCCGGGGACTAAAGGACCTTCTGTTCCCAGCGGCAAAGCCCCAGCTTCACACTCAGTCCCTTGCGCCCGCAGCCACGCTTGCACCCCGAGCCAGGCGGGGACACAGGCCCCTCCAGGCACCCATCTTACCCCACATGGTGCAGAGCAGCCCGGTGCAAATCACGCTGTGCCCCTCCAGCACCTCCCCCTCCGCCCGACAGCCGGGCATGCGACAGGGAGCAGGGCGGGCTCGGAGCCTGCACACCTCGAGGCACGGCCAGCATGGCTTGGGACGGCTCTAACCCATCGGCCGGGCTGCCACAACTCAAGGGATGCTCCTCAATCCTTTCCTTCAAAAGAAAAGGAGCGAAGACCAAAGCCCGGACCAGCTCGGTGGGGTGGGTCTTCTGCTGCCTTGATTTTTGGGAACCCAAAGCCCACTGGTGTCTTGGGGTGCTTCCAGCCCAGTGCATCCTGCCCTCGCTCTCAGCACCCCGGGCTTTGGCCGAGCCCCGGTGCTGCCGGGAGCTCTCCGTTTGTGCTAACGGGACACGACCCGGACCCTGCAGCCCCAGACACCTCGAAGCAGCCCCGTCCTCGGCCAGGCACCAGGGAGAGGGCAAAGCACGCGGGTCCCCACCGACCCGCGCCGTGGCTGCGAGGGCGACAGCAGCGGCGCTCAACAGGTGCACCAGCTGCGCCGCTTGCGGGGAAAGAAATCTTGGCGTCCAGTTCAAAGGCATGCAGGCTCTGGGCGGGTTTGAAAAGGAGCCTGTCGGGAGCCAGCGCCTGCAATGTGGGCTTTTGTTACCAAACCCCGCGGAGAGGCAGGGAAAACAGTTGCGTGTGTGTTTGATGGCTGGGGTTTCTGCGTCTGCCGCCTTCGCAGCTCCAATCTTGCAACATTTGTGCTGGTTCGCAGGAGCCAGAAAATGAAACAGGCACGTCTATAGCCACCTCCTGCATTTAGCAGTAAACAGATTAAGCCGATAAAGGAGAAGAAAATGTGCTGGCGGGAGCGATTTCTGACTTTATGCTCGTCACTCATTACTTACACAGGGAAGGAATTTGTTTACGTAATTATTTTTAGCCCGACAGCATCGCATCTCCGAAAGCTGCAACGATTCAAGCACTGCCTGCCGGCCCCCCAGCCCTCCGCCGCCCTCCCCGGCAAAACGAGCTCCCGGGGCGGGCACGAGGAAGGGTGCTCTGCTCCTGCCACCGGGCCAGCCCCGGCCCCGCACCAAACCCGGCAGCGCTCGCAAGCCCTTGTGCAAGCTCTCCGTGCCGAAAACGCCTCCGCCGGCCTCAGCTGCAAACCCCCCGGCTTGGGCTTTGCATCTTACCTACGGCGGTGGGCATCCCTGGAGCCACCAAGCAGCCTGCCCGGCAGCCGGGGCCACCACCGGCACGCCGCACCCGGCGGGACGTGTCCTGCTTCGGCAGTGAGGATTAAACTGATGCGAAATCCAGCCCTTGGTGTTGCCCCGCGGCGGCACAAAGCGTCCGTACTTCAAGGCGGTTTTAGCAATGCCGAAGGCAAAGGTTTAATTCAAAGTGAAACGCCTAGGAAAAGAAGGCCTTTCCTTTTATAAACAATTTATATTATTTGACTATTACCTGATCTGAATCTCTGCTCATTACTCCTAGCAATAGTAGACAACGGCTGTTAGGTTCCCTTTCTCACGTGGTGTTTTTTTTCCTGTGTGCGCAGAGTAAAGTTACATCAGACTGCTACAGAGATATGTTCAGGGGTGCTGCGGCCAAGCAGATCCCACATGTGAATGCATCCTCGTTAGTACAACTGATTTTCATCCCTTCTGCGACGCCGCTCGGACCAAGAGAGCGGGCGGGATGCTGCTCTTCCCAAGTCTGAGCTCCACTGGCTCCTCCACAGCAGCTCACGTCAGCTGCCGAACTTTTTTTTGCTTTTTTTTTTTTTTTTTTGCTTTTTGGCTGATTTGCTAGATAGGAGAAGTCGTTTTCAAACCGCTGGTAAGAAAACATCGTGCCTCACTTCAATACTTGTACTTCAGAGGAGTACAACAGCAGAGGGGGAACAGCCAAAAAACTGGGTTATTTGTTGGGCGTTTTTTTTTCCTTTTTCAGCCATCTTCTTATGAAGCCTTGTGCACGTTCCGTGCCAGCAATAATCCCCAGCGCTGGGACCTGGAGGGGAGGAGAAGGGGAGGGAAGGAGAACGGTGCATGCTCAGCTTCAGCCGCACCGTGGCCATCGCCGGCACTGGCCCGTTGCGGCACCCGGGGCCGTTACCGGCTGCAGCACCCGCAGCTGCTGATGGGGCTTGTCCCCACCCGCACACGCTCTGGACCTGACCCAGAGCACCCTGCTCCCTCCTCCAGCCAGGACAGACGGACGGACAGGGCCGTTTGCACGCTCACCGGGAAGCATTTGTCCCCAGATGCCTCTCACCATTTACTGCCCTTCCTTCGGCGTCTCCTCCTCCTCCCGGAGCTGCTGCCTCCGCGCTTGGAAGTCTTCATCTGAAAGGCAGAGACAGGCGGGGGCTGTTGGGAGCTGCAGCCACTTCCACGCCGGGATGCCGGCCACCGCGCCACGGTCCCAGCTCCAGCGAGGTGCCCCAGCGGGGAGGCAGCCCGGCCCCAGCCCCGCGGCAGGGATTTCCTCACCCAGACAGTTCTCAGGGACTGGGACACGGGGACTCTCTGCCAGAACAGGCCTGAGAACACTGGAAGGAGGAGTTGGCCCACGGGGACATTTCTGCCATGTGGTCACACCTGAGCCAGCCCCGGGGCGGTCCGGGCTGGCACAAAACACACTGCCAAGACCTGCTGCTGTGCAAATCCGGCCGACCACAGATTTGCCAGGACCCTGCCCCGACCCCAGGCAACGCATCCCGCAGGGCTGCACGGCCCAGCTGCAAGCTCCCGAGGCTCCCCAAAAGAGGAGATCCCGTCCCCGGTCCCCGGGAAGCGCACGCTCACAGGAATGCCGCGTGGGACCAGGGGCGAGCCCGTAGCATGGGCGGCCGTGCCCTGGCACGGACCTGATGGAGCCGTCTCCAGCAGAGTGACGGCGTGGAGTGGGACGGGACCAGGCACCGCGGGACCCCAGCTAGCCACGCTGAGCACAGCGCACACAGCGCAGCATGGCATGGCACGCCATTTCTTACCGCATGAATGTCCTTCCACATCGTCGAGAAGATTTGCCGTGGAAGCCGCCGTTCCCAGCCTGCACCCTCTGCTAAGGAAAACCAGCTGTGGGGCCGGGATGTGGCTGCGGTACCACAATTGCCCTTCCCAGACCACGGCCCAGCCGCGAGAGGCAGCCGGGAGGCTCCGGCCAGACCGCGGCCTTGGCCAGTCCCCGGGAGCAAGGCTGCTCCAACAGCCCTGCCTGCCGCCCCCCCCCCCCCAGCTCCCCAGCCCCTTTTAGGATACGCCTGGTGCTTCAACAAGTGTTTTCTTTTTGATTTCCTCATCTTCGTCTTCTCGGAGAAGGCTCTGGCGAGTTCAAACAACTTCTTGCGTGTAGCTGGAAGGAAGCAGCCCGATAAGGGTCTCGCCCCAAAACTCTTCCCAAAGCTGCCACGGGTGACGGGGAAGAGACAGCCAGGGCCAGCGGTGCGAGAGCCACCACCGCTCCCCGGTGCCCCACGGCAATACCCCGCGTTTGCCTGGAAACACCAGGGCCACGCAAGGCTGCCAGGCTCGGAGAGCCAGGTCCTGCGACCAACAGGGACACGTTGGTCCCTGCCGGGAGGTGCTGATGTCTTTACCCTTTCGCCGGGATTTCCACGACCTTCCCTACCCACGACTGACCCACGTCTCCCCAGTGTCTGAGCTGGCTGCAGCCCGAGTCAAGCTGCCCAAAGACCTCGGTCTATTTTGTGACAGGAGAAGCGGGCTGTGACTTGCTAAGAGGAAAGGACTGGAAAAGGGAAAGTTACAGCAAGCCCTTGGCTTGCTTTTCGAGGATTCACACAAACCCTGCCCAGTAATTCCTCTGTTCCCCAACACCACCTGCATCCTCAACTCACGCCACAACCCACACGTGCCCGGGGGCAGATGGACAGTGCAGAGCTGGAGCATCAAGACCCAGGTCTCCGTCTCCTGCCCGTCATGCCGGCACCCAGCCCCGGCGTGCGGCACCGGAGCTCCCTGCTGCTGGCGATGGCCAGGAGGAGACCACCGCAGGGCAGGGATGCAACAGCCCAGGACTGTAAAACGCAGACGGAAACTCAACCCCAAAGCAACGCTGCCGGGACTGTGCCACTGCAGCGTGCAATGGCCCGTGCCCTGCGCGCCGACGTGCCAACCCTCTGTGCGACTCCCGGGGTGATGGGGACACATGTGCCCAGCTGCCAAGAGAGGTGACAAGAAAGCTCCACGCGCACGTGTTGGCAGGCGCACGTGTATCGGCTGACGTGCACGCAGAGGCACGCGCACGCGGAGCGGGCACGCTGCATGAGCGGGGAGCACCGCAGCGCGTGGGCGAGCGCCGAGCAATGCCGCCAGCTCTTCCCCTGCCTGCCCTGCTCCCAGCTTCCCTCCAGCCCTCGCAGGCATCCCGCTGCCAACACGGAGCCTGCAGACCGACTCACATTTTCCCATGTGTTTCAATTTGTCTCTGAATAAGGCATCGTCAGACACGGCACCGCCGGCCTCGCTGGTTACAGAGGGGGCTACGTCACCTGGAAGGCAAACATCTGGTCAACCGGGAGTGCGTGCGCGGCGAGGGGAGGCTCGAGACGAATCGTTTCCATGACCCAATTCCAGCGCTAGCGAAGCGCAGCCCTGCCACGAGCAGAGCCGAGCAAGAGCAGGCAGGACGAGAGCCCTGGCACGCCAGGGCTGGCTCCGGACGAGGACCCTCTGCGGATATAACCCCCGAGACCGTGGGTGCAGAGGTGTCGGCTTGCAGCACACCCTCAGCCCCGCGGGGCTGCTCGCCCTGAGCCACCTGTGAGCAGGCGTGGGGCGAGCGGCGGCTCAGTCCCACCACCAGCACCGCCGCAGGCCGGAGCCCTCCCTCTGTGCTGCTCCAGGGCCAGCAGCCCCAAATTACCCCGGGCACTAATTGCGCTCTGGGTATTAGATCGTGCCCGTGCTCAGTACCCGGGATGGCAGGGCCGCTAGATCAGAAGCAGAAGTTCAGGCAGCCCAGCGGCTCGGTCAGGTGGACCGGAGACCCCAACAGCCACGTCCTCGTGCCCGCCTGGGCCCATGCCCCTTCCCCAGGTCCGGGTGCCCTCGAAGCACCGTGCAGCCAGCGGGAGCTCTGCCACGACGCCCAGCCGCTGGGCCCCCGCGCAGGGCCACCGACAGACACCAGCTCTCATTCTGACCCCGGGCAGCTGCTCCACTCGCTGAGGTTAATCAGGATTACCCGGGAACAGTCATTATGCCTCCCAGGCACAATCCTCCACGTGGGGAGGGCAGGGAGGGCAGCACTGCCCAGCCCCATCACCAACCAGCTCCTCTCCCGTGCTGGGGGGCAGCAGGGAGGGATCGGCCAGTTTTCTCCCCCTGCAGCCACTTTGGAGGCAGCTGGGCAGCGGGCTGGGAACACCGAAGCCGTGGGGCGTCCCGCTGCCGAGAGGCGACGCTCACGTGCATCTTGAAAGTTACCTGATATTACGGAGGAGAAACCAAAGTCGTTGCTGACAGCGACACTGGTCGACTTGGATTTTTTTGACTCATATTTCAATCGATCTGAAAAACAAAAAGCCCAGCGCCCTGCTCGATCAGACCCTCGAGGCAGCGCACGCGGCTCCGGCCCCCTCTCCGCTCACGGCCCCCACAGCTGCGGAGGGACAGGCTGCTGGCAAGGGAGGGAGCTGGGGCTTCACTTCAGCACGGCGACCGCAAGCACTTCGGCGGGAGCCCGCAGCAGCAGGTGGGAGCGCTCCTCTCACCGCAGCAAAAGAACCACCCACCCGCTGCAAGCACGCGGCGAGCACACCGGTGGTTTTCCAGCCGCGGCGGCCGGGGGCGAGCCCTGCGGCGAAGGTGTTGCCAGGACCCTGCAAACCACCAGCGAGACCTCTGAGGGAGACGGCCCCTTGGCCGGGGGGCTCGGCGCCAGCGGCAGCGCGAGGGAGGGGAAGGGCAGCTCTTTGCTCAGCAGCAGCAAAGCCACCGACACCCTCGAGCCCTCCCCGCGGCGCTGGGCGAGCAGCCGGCTGCCGCCTCGCCAGGAAGGAGCGCGGTGACAGGGAAGGAGCAACCGTGGCAAAACTGCTCTCCAGTTTTGGGGGCCCAGCACCTGGGGAGGGCACACAGCCGGGGAGGGTGCACCAGCTGGGCTGGGCTCGGAGGGCATTTCTGAGGCTCCTTGCTGTGGATTTTGCTGGGCTTTGCCAGAGACACCGCAGAGAGGTGGGCAGGGGGAGGAGAGCCTCACGGCCGGCAGCTGAGCACCGGGAGCCCGGCGAGCAGACCGCTGCCTGGTGTCAGACCACCTGCCTGGCCGCATCCTGCTCCGGCTCTGCTTTGGCACGAGGCGCGATGCCATGGGCAGGGCAATGCTGCCAGCAGCCAGTGTCACGGGGCGGGGAGGCACGCACCCGAAAAGCGGAGGCAGAGGTTTCTGAAGGCAATTCTCACCTCTCTCCAGGGCGAGGAGGAAATCCCGGTTCCTCTGGAGCTCCTTCATGAACTCTTCGTTCTGCAGGAAGAGCGCGATCCGCTCATCCTCCAGGTACTGCTTCCACCGCCGCTCCTGCTCCAGGGAGCCCTGGCCCCGCGGGGCGAGCCCCCGCGGCACGGGCTGCCGGCAGCCGTGGGAGCCCTGGGCAGGAGGCAAACACGGCAGACGTCAGTCAGTGGTCTCGATGCCTGCGCCGGTGCGTGCAGGAGGCTCCCTGCAGCAGTGCCTCAGGCTGAACTCGGCCTTTCGCTCCTCCGTTACGCCGCTGCACCCCCAGCCCCGACGGCCATCGACTGCGGGGTCCCTCCCTCCCTCCTGCGCCCAGCGCCCGACAGCCCGGGCCACCATCCCCGCCGGCCGGAGCCCTCGGGACGGTGCTGCTGCAAAGGGGACAAGGGGGGACAGGGCACCACCGCCTCTGCCTGACGGGAAGGGGGACGGGGCGGAGGCAGGAGGGGATGGTCATCCCGTGGGGGAACGGGGACCTCTTGGTCTGGGCACGGGGAGGAACCGGTGCCTCTGGAAGAGCTCCTTTGCAGAGTGCAGACTTGCAAAGATTTTTAACCTTAAACGGTGGGGCTGAGCCAAGACAGGAGCTGGTGGGGAGGTGAGGGAGAAGGGTCTCAGCCAGTGTCACTGCTTTTATTTTCCCCCTATCTAAAAAGCAGAGACTACAATTTCCCGCGTCAAACGCCCCTGCACGAGGCACCTCGTGCTCTCCCCCGGCTCCCAGTGTGGTTGCGCCTGGGGAGCAGCAGAGCCACACTCCGCAGCCGCAACCCCATCCTTGCCTACAATATTTATCTGATTTGTGGCTGCTCTCAGCCGTAAAAAGCAAAAGCACACAATTACCGGGGAAAGAAAAGAGCAGCTGCTCCTCTCCTCCCCCCTGAGCCCAAATGAACTGGCACGCTCCTATTCCCAGAAAGGTAATATAGCCCACGAAGCTCAACTTCCAGGGCAATCATTTATGAAAACGTGGCAGGCTGCCTTCGGAGCCAAAAAGGGAGGGAGGAGCCGACGTCCGGGGAAGGCAGGGTGCCTGCAGCCCCCCCAGCCCCTCGCCCTGCCAGGAGGACGCTACTCCCAGTTGCGGGCTGGATGTGGCGCGCCTGGAGCCGAGCCGGGTGCCCAGCACGGTCTGCCCATGGGGTGCTGCCTGCTGCCTGCCTCGCTGTGGGCAGAAAGGCACCCGCAACCCCAAGCCTTGTGACTCCAAAACTGCCACGAAGCACATGGGGACTCTGATTTCTCGGGGGCAAATCCTCTGGTGTGCACTAGATTTTCCACCCAAGTTCCACTGCAGCAGCCCCTGAGCGCCCTGGCGGTGCCAGGCTCTCCCCAAAAGCATATGCTGGTCCTGCTGCTCCTCCCCGGGGTAGTAGGTAAGATTTTAAAACGATTTAAAATAGTAGGTGCTTATTGCAAGTGGCATTTCTGGCACTAACCGCTGGGCTAACGGCAGGAAAAACATCAAAGCCTTGCTGGAAGATTTCCCTTTCACACCTTGCTCACTTCAGTCTCGCCTTGAACAACAAGAAGCGCTCCAACACTTTCAGTTTAGTCCGCACCCAGCACCCAGACGCTTTCAGGGTGCTGATGCTGCAAGCTCAGGGTGGCCGAGGACCGGGTTTGGTGCTCCATGCCGCACCATGGAGCCAGGGCGCGGGCTGGAAATCGCGGCAAGCCTCACCTGTGTGCCGGCGGTCTGCTGGGGCAGGATGCGGAGGAAGTCTTCGGGGAGGTTGCCCAAGAGCGGTGGGTTCCAGTTCCTGTAGCGCCCGGGCGCCGGGGTGCTGCCGGGCCCCGGCACGTCCGTCCTGCGGGGCAAGCACAGACAGCACCTTCGGCAAGGGAGAAACCCCGCCGACGTCGGCTGCAGCAGCGGGGCACAGGGCCCGGCCCGGCAGCCCCCTGCCCGGCTCCACCGGTGGTTCTGGGAACGAAGGAACCACAGCACGCCTCCCAAACCCGCAGCGTTAGCGTTAGCTCTGAAGAGCGAAAGGCTTTCCTAGCCAGTTTGAAATGTTTCGGAGCTGCTTTTCAAGCCTTGCCCCGCAACTGTGCAGGCTGGCTTTCCCTTCTCCTCCCCGTTTTGCTCAGTCTCAGAGAACAGCCCTGTGGGAGCCCTAGCACGGCAGGATTGTGCTTACGAAGCTGATGAACGTCTCTCACCAGACGTCACACCCAGGCTGCACAGCCGGCAGCGCCTTCGTCCCAGGGGGCTGGCACAGAGGCGGCCAGGGCACCGGCGCTGGCTTTCCCGCAAGCCCCAAGCCTACGACCGAGGCACTGCTGCCGGGGCAGAGCCCGCAGCCCGTGCGGCCGGAGAGCCCCGGGGGCTCAGCGACCCGGGAGCGGCAAGCCAAACCGACCCGAGGTCTCCAGTGCCAAGAGCCACGATGCGCGGGGCCCCAGACGCCCAGCACCTGGTGTTTTTGAGCGGAGGCGAGCGCTCCCCGCCCCCGGTAGCTGATTTTTGCCATTCCACGCGCTGCCGGAGCAGCCTTCCGGGCCCCTCAGCTGTTCGCTTTTTGGGCCTTGCAGGGATTTTTTAGCCAGCTGCGAGCTTCATTCATCTCCCTTGGCTTCATCTCCCCCGACCCTAACGAGCTGATGCCAGATGCCCCTTGCTGGGGCCAGCTAATGTGCAGCAAGACCCCCCCAGGCGCCGGCACAGGGTGCTTTGCCAGCCACTGTGAGCAGCAGGCGCGGCGCAGCCGCAGCGCGGGGCGGGGGGGCTCACCTGGGCGGTGGGGTGGGCGGCGCGCGGGGGTAGCGGCTGCCAAACTCCTGGCTCTCGTAGGTGGGAGGGGAGTAGACGGGAGGGGGCTCCTCGTCCGAGCTGTCCGGCTCCAGGGTCCGCTCCAAGATCTGCAGGGCAAGAGGATGGGGTGACGGCGAGCCGGAGAAACACCCCCTGCCTGCAGCAAAGTGGGGACCGGACGGGCTGAATGCTGCACAGAGCGTGGGGGGAACCTCCCGGCACAGGTCCCCCTGCACCAGGGGGGGCTTTTGGCAGGGTTTGGAGGTGCTGCCCTCGAGGCGCTGCGTTTCAGGTGGGCCGGTGAGCCTGTCCCTGGGTGCAGGCAGCCCTCGGGGACCCTCCGACAGCAGCAAAAGGGTCTCTGTTGAGTTTTGGGGTGGGAGGGAGGGAGGGAGGGAGGGAGGGAGAAGAGCGCTTTGGCTCGAGCCTCAAGGACTGTCCAAGACAAACCAGCCAGGCTGCACACTCCAGACCCGCCAAACCGGGCACCCAAATCTCTGCCCGCCTGCAGCAGCCGAGTAGCACCATGCCCAGGCAGAAATGAGGCAGGATGAGACTGAGCTGCCCGCTCGTGACGAACCAGCCGTGGCAGCCAGGAGTCCAGGCACGGCACCCCCACCCACAGCCACATGCCGTGGACCACCGGCGGGGGTTACCTCAGGGGGGATGCTGTCCTCCGAGTCCGAGCTGTCGTCGCAGCCACTGCTGTCCAGGTTCATCTGCAGGAGCTGGTCAATGGTGGCGTCCACGGCGCCGTTGTTGGCCCTCAAGACGCACTCGATGATGTCGTAGTCCATGTTAGGGAACATGGTCTTGAAGTCCTCCATGGCCTGGTTGAACTCCAGCCGGCGGACCTGCCTGGCGGGGCGGCTGTTGTTGAGCTCCTGGGCAGAGGAGCTGCCGCGCGAGCTGCCGTTGCTGCTGCTCCGACGGAAGAGGCTCGTCATGGCGGGGCGGCTGGCACGGGGGCACGGCGGCTGCGGTCCCGGCTGCGGCGAGGCGGGTGCCCGCCGCCGCTCGTCACGGGGCGCTGCCCCGGCAGCTGGTGGGGAGCATGGGCAGGCGGCGGGGGTCCTGCTCCCCGCGGCCGGTGGCACCGCGCGTCAGCCCCCGGCGCGCTGCAGCATCATCCCACCTGCAGAGGGGAGAGGGGAGGTCACCCAGAAACACCGCAAGATCCCCTGTCCCAACAGGGGACATTCGATTCAATTCAACCCACCCAACCGGGTCCTTGCGGGACCGTCCCATCCCTGCAGTGCGGCTGGCACGCCGGAGCTCGGATGTGCCGTGCCCGGTGCTGTACAAACAAAATGCAAGGTAAGAAAAACGGCATTACTTCCACCGCCAAGGGCTCCCCAGATTTAACGTTTCTGGGTTTGACATGTATTTACAAACACAGTAAAATCTCTCTTTAAATAAAAAATGGAGTCGGCTCAGAGAGTTTCAGAGCAGGGGGCTAAAACACTCTGCAGTACGACAAACCGACCCTTGGGAAAAGCCACCAAATCCAAGATTAACGTTCACTTTAAAACCATAAACAGATTATACAGCTACCACTTCTCATTTGGAAATGCAGGGCCAAATTCAGTTCTGGATTAACTCCACTGTTGAAACAGAATTACCCCAGGAACACTTTTGATCCATAATATCATTTTGAAAGGCTTTTTCCTAAGCAGCAAGCAGAGAGTTCACGATAACTGTCCCTAAAATGGTATTTAATTCAGAAGAACGTGCCAAGCACATTTCTTAGCGAAACAGGGTATAATCAGATTCAAAGCCATTAAGCGGAGCAGTCACCTCTGAAGGTCACCCGGGCTCTCTCCTGCCCATAGCGAGGCCGTGCATGACAGCCGCGTCCCCAGCGCTCGCCCAGCCTCGGCCACTGCGCCGGCTCACGGCCCCGAGCTGCTCCAGGGGACTTCCAGAGGCTGCGGAGAGTGAAACCCACCTGCAAAACCTGGGAAACTTGGCACGAACTCCGGGAGAAGGTTTATTTCGGCAATGCTGGTTAACCCTCAGGTTTTTGTCCCCAGGGACAACCCTGCTCTGGCTCAGTACCCAGAGGAATCGCTGACCCCTCCAGAGGAGGGGGGGGGGGGGGGATGATTCCTGCTCCGCGGGCACGCTCTGCTCTCCCTCCCTGGCTTTTCCGTAATCCCGGATGCGTGTGCGTTCAGGTGCACCGAGCATGCCGCTGAGCCCCACGAGCGAGCCCGGACGGCAGCCCCGTGCAAACACCAGCACCGGCACCGGACCAGACCCTGCACCTCGGCCCAGGGCAGCGGTCCCTGGGCTGGTACGGTGCCACGGGGCCCTCCAGCCGGTGCCACCTTCCCCGTGGCATTCACTCGCCCCGCAGGACAGGACCCGTGGAAAAGCAGCAGGAGGGGCTATTTCCAAACAGCTCCGGGAACCCCCACTCCACTCCACTGCTCACTAACAAAAAGCATTTAACAGATCACTCAGCCGAGAACTGTCTCCATCCCTGCAGTCGCTCCCTGTCCCCAGGATCAGCTCCTGCTCGCCAGGAGCCGGGCGCGGAGCAGCGCTGTGTGCGCGGAGCAGGAACAATTCCGACAGCCCTGCCCGGCTCTATTCACTGAGGCCAAATAAATCTGCTGGAGTCAATTAGTAAAATGCTGCTTCTCGGTTCCTCCTCTGCTATCATGACTCACGCACAGCAAAACGCCGGCATTGTTCACACCTCTGGTATTATACTTTAATTGCAATATTGCATGGCTGGTTTAGTCACGTATTAAATTGAGTTATAACACATTCACAGGGTACACACGCTTCTTAAAAGGTTTGGCTGCTCCAAGAGTATGGGGAAAGCGCCTGGACATCAAGGGGAAAACAGCTTATATAGGATACGCTGCAAACACGCACATGATCCCTACATAACGATGAGAGCTTCTGCAGAAAACCATTAGCTCAGCAATGCCACGCTAGCCCATACACCCCAAACAGTAAAATCGGCCCCCAAAATAAGGAAATGTGCTTGGAAATCCCCAGATCTATTTAAAAATCCTAAGATCTTGAAGTAACAAGAAGCACCTGTGGTTGGGGGTCTGTCTCCCAGGGTTTGACCTCTGAGTGCATATTTAAGGTCTTCTCTCTAACCAGAAGGCTGGGAAATCCCATTCACCCCCGGCCCACCGCGCGCCGGCAATCCCCCTGCAACCCCTCTGCCGCGCCGGGGCGGGCCCGGCTCCTCCTGGTGCAAACGCCTCTCTTCTGGGGGAGGCGTGAGGCAACGCGACACGAGAGCCTGGGACAACTCACTGAAGTCGCAGCCCGCGCCGGATAGCGTGACTGAGCGCAGCAACGCGCCGAGTAACGGAAAGCTTCTGGTCAGAAGATGAACTAAATCAGGGCTGGGGACAAGATATTTATACGCCAAAAAGGCTCTGCTGCACATCTGGCTTCAAACAACCCTGAGGTATCGCGCCGCTGGGACCTTCCCAGCCCCTGACACACGGCCCGAGGCTGCGGGGCTTGCCGGAGGCGCTCGGCAAAGCCAGGGTGCAGCCGGTGCCCCCGGCACAGACCGGGGCCGCTCGGCATGCCCCACGAGCAAACAGCGCTGCGGGCAGAGCTGAAACACTGCAAATGCAGGCTTTTAAGCCCGTTTTAAAAAGTCCTATGGCTAATCCAGAGAAATGCAAGCCACTACAGCGGCGTGCGTTAAAATCCAGAGAAAAGCAAGTTGTAACATCGTCACGAGTTAACTCAAAACGTAAAACGGTAGTTGTATTTGCAGGATCCTCCCCAATTCCTGCTCGTCTGCATCAGCATCTTCAGGTGAGCAGTGGGGAGGGCAGCGGGACTCCCAGCCGCCGCTGCGGCGAAGGGGCTCAGCACCTCTCTGGCCCTTATTGCTGTGATGTCAGCGAGGGGCTGGGAAGGCGCCAGGAAAAGCAAAATCCTTTGGATTTCCCAAAAAGGAAAGAAGAAAGCTGGTGTCCGACTGCCAGCCCAGGCGCGAGCGCGGGCACACTCGGGGCACGGTGGGGTGCGGGCTGGGCTTCTCTTTGCCTCATGCCCCCTGTTCGCAAAATTAGGCTGTGATGACTCGTTTGGCTGTTGCCCGATCAGCTTTCTTCCCGCCTTAAAATAGGTTCTTGCTCTGCCGTCACACAGGAAAGACCCTGAAAGCTGTTATTCATTCATCCAAACCCGAGCACAGGCGTAATCCTTTGCCCTTCTGCTGCACCCATCACAGGAGGAGCTTAAAGGCTTTGCAAGCTCTGGGTGTGCGTGTCCCCGTTCCGCGGGTCGTGGGGAGCTGCGAGGCAGCAGCAGGGACCCTGGTGGGGCCGGCACTGCCCCCGGGCCCCCCACCAGCCCCGGCAGCACGGGGTGAAACCTCCCGTCCCAGCAGGGTCGGCAGCCGCAGGGCGTGGGCAGCGCCCGGTCCTGGCTCGCCGTGGGGACACAGCGGCAGCTCCCGGCTGAGCCGCCTCCGCACCCAGCGGCCGCGGCTGCCCCGGCACCGACCTGCACCGTGGAGAAAGTGCCAGGTGATGTCCCAACGCCAGGCTGGTGGCCAGGCGCAGGGCCAGCGCCGGCCCTTCCACCGTGCCGCTCTAGCGTCAAACCCGCAGGGAAGGCTGCCCCTTTGCCACGTCCGCACCAGCTTTTATCCAAGTGGCTCTGCGCTCCGGGGTGGGGGCTAGCACAGAAAACGCCCACGCAGGTTTTGCCATCATCGCCTAGCCAGGACAGCGCGGGCTGCTCTCCTGCACACGTCCACGGTTGCTTTCTCGCTGCACGCTGCGCTCGGGCACCGGGGCACACCTTCGGGCTCAGCTCCTGCTGTTAGCGCACCACTTAAAAAACGTAAAGTAAGACCAAACAAAAGCTGACCTTCGGGGAGGAGGCTCACCCCTGCAAGCCCATGGGTGCACCCTGCCTTTTCGCCTGCCCAAGCCACTAACGACTTGCACAATTCAGATCCACCCTCGCCTGAGCCAGAGCCAAGAACAAGACCTCGGCCGCCGCGGAGAAACCCTTAATTACGCTCACCGAGGAGCAGAAAAGGCACGCACAGCCTGGGGGAGCACGTCCTCCTGTGCCAGCCGGCATCCCGCCTCTACAAAGCCGGTTTTCACCCAGCCCTGGGAGCGGGGCGCTCGATACCTCGCAGAAATGGACTTTTCACACCGAGGGATGGCTCGAGAGGCTGCGGGCGCTTCGGGTCAGCTCCGGCTGGGAACGAGCGCGGTGCAAGGCGTGGAAGAGGCTGCCTGCAGCTCGGCCATCAGCCGTCCCGGAACAGCGCAGACGAGCAGGTGGATAATCCCAGGGTTTGGTCGAACGAGTAACGTCATGCTGGAAACAACAGTTGCTCAGCTCTGCGAGGAACGCGGCCCGAACGGAGGAGCGAACAGCTGTAAAAGCACTGGGACTGATCACTCGCAGTCCTCGCAGCTCAGGGAAGAGCCTTGGCACCAAGTGCAAACGCAAATATTCCCTTCCCCAGTGTCTGCTGCAGCTCAGACGACAGATGGGATTGCTCAAACATCGCTAAACCAGCCCAGCCCTTTTTCCCCTGCTATTGCCACGCTGCATTTGCAGATCATCCCTGCAAACACGCCGGAGCCGCCACCCCCCGTTTGCAGCCAGGATGGGGGCGATGCCATTAAGTGCTCGTTCCCCCCAGCCCAGTGCTCCGCCGAGGGCACCCATCGCTCGGCGGCGGCTGCGAGGACCCAGGCTTGTAATGGCTCGGCCGGGGGATGCGGAGCAGAAGTGCAGAAGGCGTTCCCAGGCACGGGATTATCTAGAGACAAGGGCTGCCAGCACCCCAGCTTCCGGAGGGAAGACTGTCGGAGGAAGTCTCAAAACCAGGGACGGTAAACCAAAAATGACGGCTTTGGGCAGAGCAGATTGGCCGAGCTCTGCCTGCAGCCAGGCCCCTGCAAAGGGATTGCTCGGTACAGGAACGAGAAGTCCGGGAACACGACTGTGCGGCGGCTGCAGGTGTGACTATAATAGGATTGAAACTGGGATGAAAAGTAAATGATTGGGAAAAAATCCACAGTAATGTCCACCAGCAAACTGAAAGGGAGAGCACACGCCGAGGATGTGCAGGATGGGGCCTTACCAGTCTCTGCAAAATCCTGTCCATCACCTTTCTGTCTGCTTCAGGAGATGCACACACACACACAACCCCCAGCCTCGAAAACCCGCTTGCGAGCAAATCCTTTTTCATGGAAACAAACAGGCACCTGACGATCCCCTTTAATAATTGCTCTACATGTATTAGAACGGCTGCGTTTAAGCCCTTTTCAAAGTAAAAAGCAATCAGGGAGGAGAGCAGAAGTCTGGGAACCTGTGCAGCACGTACCTCTCTCCAAAACGAAATTCCCCTCCCGGCCCCGAGAGCAGCGCTCAAAGCCGGAGGAGCAGCCGAGAGGGGAGCAGGGAGAGCCACGGAGCAATTCTGGTCCCGACGTCCGGCATGGTCAGCGTTACCGCTCAAGCGTTCTCACCTGCCGGTTTTACTGGGCCAGACCTGCACTCTGAAACGCACGATAACCACGTTTGAGAGAAAAAGCGGCGGCTACTGCTGCCTTGGGGCGCCCGCTGCTCGCCCAGCCGCGGCCGGCCATGCCATCCTCCCGGGGAGATTTATGAGGGCCCTTTGTGAGCCGACCAGATGTCAGCCCTTCACAGCACCCAGCCGGCTCATAAACCAACACCACCCAGCTAAATCTTGGGGGGGGGGGGGGCCGCACTCAGCCGGGACAGGAAAGCCGGGCAGGGCTCCGCCGGCGACCGCTCGGCCCCCCCGGAGCAGCACCCAAAGCACCCACCTTCCCCCTGCCGGTGCCAGGATGCAGCGGGATCCTACAAGGGGGCTGCCCAGCACCCGGGGGGTCCCGGCACTGCCGAACGCTCCGGGATGCCCCCAGCCCTCTCTGCCAAAGCCAGGGCAGAGCCACCCCCCTGCCCTTCGGCATCCTGCCGTGCCAGGCCCCGGCTTCCACGCGTTCGCCATGCCAGAAGTACAGCCCCACCCCGCCCCAGACTAAGCCTGTATTAATGAGGTAGCGCTAGATCTTAATCAAAAAGTCGCCTGCTTTGCCAGGCTGCCTTGCGCTGGTTTCATTGAAGGTAATTTGATCTTGGTAGGACGACATTCCTAAAATAGTTGAGGGAATTCAAACATGAAATAAGGTTTCCAGGAAGGGATTAAAAAAAAAATAGGTCAGTAAGTGTGAGCGATTAAAGTAACCCCGCATCCCTTTGTACGGTTTAACTGCATCTTTGTTCAAATCTATCTTGTATCAACGTGTAATAAATTAGATGCAAGAGGCTGCCTAAAGCAGAGAGGCCAATATAAGATTATTCTATTTCGGCAACCTTTCCTCCTCCGGCTTTCACCGCCGACATCAAAACACACACATCCCAGCTGAAAAATCAGCTTAGACCTTGTCGTAAAGGGCTACGAGGAGCGAGCGCTGCCCGGTGCAAAGGCACACGCGACAGCAGCGCAGCCCGGGTGCCAGCGCTGCCTCCGTCCCACGGGGAAGCTCCGCGCCCATCGCCGCGCTCCGTGCCTCAGCTTACCCAGCCATCTCAAGCCTCGCGGGAGGGAAGCCCAGGCACCACCCGTGCCCGCTCGCATTCCTCCGGCCCCAGCCCCAGCCGTTACGCAGAGCCCTCGCACCATATGTCACACGAGCTCATCTTTAACTGCTTACCCCTTCTCCTCCCTTTGTGCTCCTGGCTCGGCACAAAAGCACCAGGAAGCAGCAGGGAGTGAAAGAAAACAAAAACTCCTGCGGAGGCAGAGGTGCGCAGCTCTCCCCGGGGCCGGAGCCAGGTCAGGGCCTGCGGAGGAGCCCCATCCAGGCAATTTTCGGGTTAGATTTGGTCAGCGAGCACCTAACGGGAAGCGGGCGAAAGTGAAGCCAGGCTGGGGGCAGGGCCAGCCCCTGCTCCCCCGCTAATTAGTGCGGTTGATTCACAAATGCTAATTTGCCATTTTAGGTCAAGGGTCAAAGAAATTAAAGAATGGGAGGGGGGAAAAAAACGGAAAAAGAGCCTGAGCAGAGGCAGCCGCTTCCCCTCCAGCTCTTTGCACGGCAAGGACCTACTGGGAATGGACTGGAATGGACGGGGATTAGACTGGGCTTACCCTGCGCCAGCCCAGCGGCGCAAAGCATCGCTGCAGGATCCAGCCCTGGGCACCCCGCGAAGCCAGGCAGCCCGGCAGGGACGGGCAGGGACGGGCAGTGCGGCCCAGGGCCAACGCAGGAGGGGCCGCCCAGCCACCAGCACCTCCGGCTGCCGCTCTTCCGCCGTCAGGGTTTAAGGGCCAACGCTTAACGTGCAAAGGGAAAAAAAAAAAATAAATAAAAAAAAAATATTGATTTGCCCGAGGCTCCGTGGAGAAACGAGACCTCACGAGTTTCTATGGAAACAAAATTAGTCGAGTAAAACTCTCACTGACTGCACGGTGAATTATTTACCAGGACAGGCCCCTGGCCATTGGGGTCTGGTAAAAAGATTTAAAGGCGATCACTGCGCGGGCTGCTGGCAACCCCTTCCCTCGGGGCACTAAACCACAGCCGAGGAGGAGGAAAGCCCCTGGGTTTCCGCGCCATGTGTGCGGTGAAACCCACTGGGGACGCCGGGTTTCACCCGTGCGGGAAGGTCCTGCGCCCCCATCGCCACGTCTGCAGGTTCAGGTGTCCCTGGGGAGAGGACGAGGGTGGCACGGGGGGACGACAGGGAGATGCAGCGACAGGGAGATTGCGATGAGCAGACAGGAATAAGCTGGCATGAAAGAGGAGAACCGCAGGCGCCCAAAGCCGTCGCCTTCCCGTGGTTTCGCTTTTTTACAACAACTCGTCCCTCGGCATCCAGGATGAGCCTGCGCTGCACCGAAGGCAGGAGCCGGCCGCGGCCCCGCTCGTCCCGCAGTGCCTCTCGGCACCGCTCTTACAAGTCGGGATCACTGCGAGCCAAGACCGAGGGGAAGAAAGGGACTAATTAAGTTGCAAATGGAGGAGCTCTTTTTTTTTTTTAATGAGTCACTAAGCCATATGGCTGATGCAAGCTATCCCGTGAAAGTGCCGAGCCGACAATTCGGGCGCTGCTGTATCCTCGTTGTCCTGGGACACGGCGTCACACGGTAATTGCGCCGGTCTTTTGTCCTCCCTCGCGCCGGGTGACATTGCTCAGCAGAGGAGAACCTGCTTGAAACGCTATACCTCGCCAGGGACAGATATTTAATTAACGCCAGTACGTCAGGGCCCTCCTGCCAGCCTCCAGAACAGGCTCCTCCATCCCCAGCACGACAGGGCTCGGGGCGGGGGGAGAGAAGCCCTCGAAAGCTGAAATACTGAGTCTGCTCCGTTCCTTCTGCTCCATCACAGCACATCACAGTTTTATACAGAAATTATACGGGATGCTAACCTGGATTTGAAGCCAGGCCAATCCTCAGATAAGCTCTCCGTCTCCTTTCAAGCTCAGCAGCAGAGTCTGTTCCTGCGCCAGCACAGCCCTGTTTCTCGGCGGCGAGGGAAACCCAGAGCCCCCCAGCAGCAGCTCTCGCTGCCCCATTCACCCGCTGGCCACTTGCTGTGTGCCCGGCCACCAAACTAGGTCACGTTCTTCTTCAAAATCCCATCTCGCTTCTGTTTCGTTATTTTTAAGTTTGCATAATTAATTCACATACAACCCCATCGCTCTCCCGTCCCAGTTGCTTTGAACTGGCCTGGCCATGGCAATTGCCAGCCAGGGAGGTTGAAAGCCACAAGGATTTTACAAGCAACAGCTGAGGCTTCAGGGGCCCAGGAATCCTCCCCCAAGGCTGTTCCCCGTCCCCACCGCTGCCTTACGGCCCCGGCGAGCGCTCCCACGCAACCCGCCTCCACCGGCCGGGGCTCTGGCCACCGTTCCCCCCTGCCCACGCCCAGCCCGGCTCCGCGGAGGTGGGACGAGGAGCACCGGCAGGGTCCTGCCCACGAGCTGCGCCCAGGCTCCTGGTCCCCCCGGTCCCCCCCGCCGTCCCCTCGCAGATGGCACCTGGAGGTGAAGGCAGGGCTGTGCCCGACGGAGGAGGGTGCCGGCGCAGCCGGCGGTACCTCCCTGTGCTCCCCGGAGCTCCCCGGCTGCTGCAAAGGCTGCACTCGTGTGTGTTCAACCGCTGCCTGAAAGTGTGGTGGCAAAGAAAAAACCCACTGCTATAACTGACTCCGTAACCGAGGCAAATGTCAGTATCAGCTTTGAGCCTGAATGTCACTGTAACCCATCCAGCAGCGTGCCACGCTCCGTTTTCTGGAGACAATCTGCCTATTTTCCCCCTGTTCAAGCCCTGCTTTCCTACGCCAAGGACAGCGGCAAGGCTCCGCTGCCGGCGTGCTTGCGTACCCGGCTGCGTGCGCCTTCCCGGGGGAAGCGAACGAGGGCAGGGATCGACAAGCTGTCAGGCAGAAGGAAGAAATACCACTTCCAGGAGTCAGACCTCATTTCCCAGCAATAAAAGCAGACTGGGGCTGGGGGAAAGCACCGCTAATGGGGACAGACATCCCGCACCACTTCGGCGGCTGATAGGAAAGGACCTAGGGGCTGCAGGTTGGAAAAATAAAAGCCATCAACAAATGATTGGTTTTAAGCAGTATAGTCCTAGATTGGGCTCAGATCGGCACATAAAGGATCTGCCCTTCCCCACACAGATTACTGCTGTGGACGATGCCCTCCACGTGCCAACCTCATCTCCCCGGCTCCTAGCTAGAGCTCCTCCAGCAGATGGGAAAAGAAAACGTTATTGCTCCCTCCCAGGGAGGAGGATCACTCAGATTCAGCATCCTCCCTTAACCTCCCCACTCTCCCCCCCGTCCTCGTTAGCCCCATTATCCCCACTCCACCCAGACACACGCTCCTCTGGGGACCCGAGGAAGGGCCAGCGTATCCACTGCTCCTAAACGCCACCTAGAAATGAAGACCTGAGGCGTTTGTGCTTCCTGGAATTATTTGCGGGTGGATTTTATCTCCTGCTCCATCTATTCTTGGCGTCCTTTGGCAAGGAGGGTCCTTACCGGCGAGCCGACAGCCTGCCTTCCCTCTGCCGGGCTCACGTACCGCGGCTGCAGAGGATGCGAGAAAGACAGTTATCTCCCCGAAACCAACCCCAGAAGAGAGAGGCAGAACTGCCAGCGATGGGGACGTGCCAGAGCCCAGCCACGCACAGCCGCGGCAGGAGGGGATAGTTCCTGCAAGGCGGCTAGTTTGGGGTTTAAGACACTTGTTTGTTTGTTTGTCGCTCAGCAACCGAGAGGATGGAAAAAAAACATCAATGTCATATTGTCACCTATGAGTCACCGCTCAGCACAGGCTGAGATGCCCCGTTCCTCCCGCCGCCGAGCACGGGGCGGCCGGGGAAGAGCCCGAGGCACCCCAAAAGCAGCTCACCCCAGCTCTTGCTGCCTGCCCGGTCCTGGCCCAATGCCTTCCCCATCCCCGCAGCTGGGGACAGCGGCGGCCCAGGGACATCGGTGGCCCAGGGACAACTTTCTGGGCCCCGGAAGGCGTCACAGGAATTTGCATTTATATTTGCATTTCCTAATTGCTCCTACGGGTTTCCTGGGGCAGCGGCTGGCTTTGGTTTCCATGGCAGGTTTTGTGCGGACCCCGAGAACCAAGGGAGGCACAAAGGGGCCACAATGGACCTGCCACTCACACGCATCAAAGGCGGCCGGCGGGGCGGGACGGGGGCACCACGGCCGGGGGCGCTGCAGCCTGCCCCTCCCAGTGCTGCCAACACGGGGCGGATGCGGGGAGCCCCCCCCGGGCAGGGGAAGAGGCCGGCCGGCGGCCGACACTCGCAGGACGCTGCTGGTTTCGGCACTGCCAGAGCAGCGGTGGGGACGCGCCGCCGGCGGGGCAGCTCGACGGAGGAGCCGCGTCTCAACTGCAGCCCGTCGGAAGTGGTGCGAGGGCCGGACCCAGATGTTCCCCCCGTTCTCGTTTCCCGTTATTTTCAGGCGGCTTTCCATCCAGCTGGCATAGGTGTCTTTCCCCCTCCAACTTCCCTACTCTATTTAGGGACTGTTTTGCCGGCGAGGCTCCCTGCCCCGGTTCGCCTCGCACACCGCCGTACCCACTCGGCTCCTGCACTGGCCCCAGGGAACCAGCAGACCAGCCAAAACTAGGACCAAGGCCTGGGAAAACCTGGCCCCCGAACCACTGCCGCAAGCCCAGAGCCGCCGAGCAGAGGCGAGGCTCCGGCCGACATCCCTCCGCACCCCGGCCGCAGGGATGGAGACGCTGCCGCCCCGGCCACGCCACAAGAGAGGGACCCATTACCGCCACGCACACCTGCGAGGGGCTCCGTGTTATTACTTCGTTTTTCTTATTTTATAGTATACAATTATCATCATCATCATCATTAACTCGTGCCACCCAAAAGCTTCCCAGCTCTGACCGCAAGCACCCCGCAACGCTGGCTGGTGAGTGCACCCAGAGGGTTACGGCAGCAGCCCCCTCCCCGCGGGTCCCACCCCGGGATTTTACCCTTACGGCACAGACACCAGGCGCGAATGACCCTCCGGCTCCTCTCCCGACCGTTCTCCTCCGAATGCCACTGCCCGCAGCACGCAGCATCCCCATTATCTTCGCCCCCGCAGCGGGTGTTTGTGCAGGCAGATAAGT
Source organism: Sagittarius serpentarius (assembly GCA_034782735.1). Lineage (NCBI taxonomy): Eukaryota > Metazoa > Chordata > Aves > Accipitriformes > Sagittariidae > Sagittarius > Sagittarius serpentarius. The sequence continues at coordinate 1,942,321 of JAVKLA010000084.1, forward strand.
ACCGAGCGCTCGCTATCGTGCTGGGGAGCCCTGCTCGCTCCCCACGCGCTCTTACCAGCCCGGGGCAGAAGGGGACCACAGTGCCCACGCCGCCACAACGGCAAAGCCCGCTCAGCCATGCTACGGATCCGGTCGGGGGAAAAGGTTAGGTGTCGGTGCGCCGGTCAGACGTTGTTTTGTTAGGGTTTTTTCTAATTTGAAAGCTCTTTTTTAATAAAATGCTGAAAAAGTCTAAACTTTCCTGGGAACTTTGTGGCTGGGAAGAGGATGGGTGCCTTTCACCCGTCTCTGAAAGAAATGCTTTTGGCAATCAGAGGCTCCGGCACCGGGAAGGGGCTGCGGGCACCCAGGGATCCGCACGTAAGGCGCTGCTGGCATCAGGCACATCCTCACCATGGCGGAGACAGGCACTGCCGGGGCGGTCAGACATCACGGCGGGGAAGGCCACAGGAGCGGGGTGCACAACGACAGGGAGCGACGACAAAGGCACAGCGAACCAGCGACGGGCTGGGTCTCCTCTGCCGCGAGGACTGCCGAAAGCTTTCCTCTAGCCCCACCGCCGGCACCGGCCCATCTCCTCTCCCAGAGGTGCACGGCTGCCCTGGGGTGCAGGGCTGCCCCGGTGCTGGGCTCCAGCTGGGCGCTTCCACGGGAAAACCTTCGTGAAAATCACAAAAAGCTTCACAGCAGAGCAGATGCCGCTTCAGCCTGTGTTGTTAGAGATGAACGAGGAGGAGGAGGAGGCGAGGAGAGCCACAGCTTCCCCGGCCGCGGGGCAGCCGCACCAGGAAAGCCCCAGTCGCAGCCTCAGAGGTCAGCCCAGGATGGTGGCTTTCCCGGGCGGATATCCTCACCACTCCGTCCCCCATGTTTGCTGTCAGCGGTAGCAGCAGGAGGAGGTGTGAGGAGGAGGTGTGACTCCGCTGCTTTTTAAAAAAATAATAAAAAGGCGCCTTTCCAGCCCGCCTGACAAGACAGACAGCGCATGAGAGCGCTGCTTTGAACGGTGACTTCCACAGGCAAGGCAGCTCTCAAACCCTTCTCCGCTGCCGTTTGCCCACAACCCATCGGAGGCAATTTCAGCGCTGGCCGGGAACCCCGGGCGAGGAGCAGCCTGGCAGGACGGTGCCCTCCATCCTCACGGGGAGACGTGGCTGGGCACCTGGCCGGGGGTCCACAAAGAACCCGGAGCCCAGGAGGTGACGGCCAGCGCCTCGGCGCGCCGGGGCCCTGCCACGGTTCCTGCGCTAAGCTGTGACCCGCCACCCCGGCAGAGATGTCAGGGGTGTAAAGCGCATCGCTCCACGAACCAGGGGCAGAGGAAGGGGATGACGTCCTGCAGCGGGAAGCCACCAAAACCCAAACCCTGCCCGCGCACCCCGTGCTCCGGAGGGGTTACGCTCGGGGAGCGGCGATGCTCCGGGGGCAGAGGGGGACGCGGCGGCGGCTGCCGACCCCCGTCTCCTGCCCCGCTGCCGGGCTCCGCCATGCCCCACGCCGGGGATGGAGAGGCTTCACCCTGTGCCCCCACCCGCGCCGTGGCGGTGGGCACAGCCGCACCCGCACCTCCCTCAGGGCTGTCCCCGGGCGGGACGGACCCCGCGGGACTCTCCCGGCGCCCGGCGGGAGCGGGGCTCCAGGCACGGCCGAAGGGATCCACCGGGACGTTAAGAAGCCGGGAGAAACGGCGGGGCCGGGCCGCCGGGCTGCGGCCCCGACCGCCCGGCTCCCGGCCCGGCTCCGGAGGGGACGGCCGGGCAAGCCGCAACAAGCGCGTCCCCTCCGTCCCCTACCTTTGTCCGTCAGGCTGTGCAGGCAGCGCGTCACCAGCGTCTCGGCTCCCTTGGGG
>JAVKLA010000084.1:1944763-1962325 GCA_034782735.1 Sagittarius serpentarius
GCCCTGGGGGCGAGACAGCCCCTGCCTGGGGCCTGGGCAGGGGGGGGGGCCTCAGGATCCCCCAGGCTTCCCCAGCCCCCCCCCGCCTGTGGCTGCGGGGTCGGGCACCTCCGGCCAGCCCCTGTGCCGGCGTGCGGGGCAGCATCCCGAGGAGAGCTGCTTTCTGGGGCCGGTTGTCCAGTTGTCCGTCTCCTCCACACCTTTTGAGCATCCCAGGTTCCTGGATTTCGGCCCACCAGCCCCGTGCACGCCTGGGGTAAGGAAGAGGACGCACCACTCCTGCCCCAAAGGCTGAACATGAGAGACAGATTATAACAAAGCATCACTTCGACCACAGACAGAAAGCAGCCGTCTCGTCTCCGGTATCCAGCACTACAGCGTCTGACAGCTTGCAGCCATACCACGTAACAGCTCGCGATGGGAAGTGATCTCCTCTTACAAAGTACAGGAGCCAGTTTACACAGGGCAAACACTTCCCATTTTGCAGAGACCAGAGCGAGACCGCAAACGGCAGCAGGTCAGGGCCTCCGCTTCCCTCGTAGCTCTCCAAACCCTTCCGGGCACGCTGCGGGAGGAACACCGCACCTGCGGGCACCTGCGGCTGGCCTCCCACAGCACCCTGCCGCGGCCAGCGAGGCCGGCTCGGAAGCACGTCTGTGGGTGCCGGACCCCGAGCACGCGTTCGGAGTGGTCCAAAGCTCTCGCAGGACGGCCCTCCGTGCAGAGGTTTTTCCCCGCTCAATCGTGTCAGCCGTGCCTGGCAGCTAAGCGATCCTTAGCCTGGGTAAAAATCTGTAAGGCTTTCACAAGGAACACAGACATCAGTAAGAGTGAAAACATTAGAGGCAAATCTTCAGCTTTCAGTGCATACAGGTACCCGTGCCACAACATTTGCTCTCCCAAAGCGAACCGCGGATCAGCATCTCTTCTGTCATACAGCGCCTTGCAGTGAGCTTTGTTGACTGCCATCTCTTTTCCTAATCCAGGCTTGTTTCGGGGGAAACAGGAGATTTTACGGAATTTCTTTACTGTCCTTTGATATGGGTCTTAGCTGCTAACGACGCTAGGAAGTAAAAAGAAATGGGAATAGAAATACACAGCTATGAAGAATTAAAATAGCGAGTTTAATTCAGCCAGTTCCAACTAATTGGTAATTCCCTGAAAAACAAACCTTGCACAGAAAACACAGAACACAAACGTTTTTGTCTTGACAGCTGGCGAGAACAACTAAGTGAAAAGGTGGAGTATTTCTGCCTTTTCTGAAAAACAAAAGGTGCCATACGTTCTGAAAATGCCCCTTGTTTTTTTACTAAATGGGTTATTTTGGAGGGAGCTATCGGAAAGGCTTTCCAAGGAAGGCAGAGGTCTGTACTGTGATACAAGCAGTAATTTCAGATGCCCACACTGAAATGTTTTACGAACGTCTGATTTTCAAAAAGCGTTTATGCTTCCTTAAAGAAAAACCCAGGACTTGAAAAAATGATTCAAATTAGACCAGGAACCTGAAGATCCAAAAAAACCTACTAAGCCCGGCTTTCCCAGCGGTCTTTACTTGGGCTTCAGGGAGATGCAATGTACGACGAAATGATGTGACGTTAACGCTCTCGCCAGCCCGTGATGAGGGAGCTAGCTGGAAAGCCTGGCTCAGTTTCTCTTAGCACTGAAATACTTTTTCCAAACCAATACCAAAAAAGGTTTGTTTCTAGGTCAAGACCTCAGTACTAAATTTTAACCAGGGGCTGACAGTCAAATCTGAACACAGCTGTAAAATGGATTCGCAACAGAAGCTCAGGCATTCTTTTTCTGATTAGAAAACAGTCATTGAGCCTTGTGCGTTTAAAGGTGAAAGCTATTTTTGACATAAAAATTAGCACGTAGTTCCTCTGTCATCCTTCAGTTGCTGCTCTGGAAGCTGTGAGCGAATGATCCAAAGATAAGAAGTATAAACATGCTGAATTAAACAAATAGGTTTAAGGGGATCAAGTTTTAAGTTTTATTCTGCCTGACAATCAGGAGAGGAAGAGATTTATTTTTACACTTAGTATTTATCCTAAAAAGCACGGGTAAAAAGGTCCACTTAAGCACTGAGACAGACCTCAAAGGCATTTAAAAACTTGAAGTGCTTTTAATAGCTGCCTTTTGAAAATACTGTTTAATCTATTTTTAAGATGGATAAACTAAGCCACCAATAAACCACGGCAGGAGTTTTCAGAAAGACCCAGCAGTGAAAAACTGTAGTCCACTTCCCAACAACCGAGCTCCCATACGGGGACCCCAAGATAAAAAAAAATAGCGGAGTATTGGATGCTTTTAAAAACCTCAGCCTTCTCTAAATCCAAATTTTCCTTCCTTCTTTCTTTGGTGGGAATCTAACCCTGACAGCCTTGAAAATTAACCCCAAGCAGTTTTCAAAATACGGCTCAGAGTGACTGTTTCTAAAATAAAAGTGAGCGGAGAGCGAGCAGAACTTGGAGGGCTTATCACCACCAGTAATGCCACCCTAATCCCTCGGCAGCCCCGGCCCCTTTATGTAACCTGGGATTGCTGCAGCTCAAACAGCTTACTGGGTTTTTGGTGTTTTTCTTTAAACCTCTCGTGGACAAACGCAAACACATTAAATACTTTTTTCTTCTGCCACTCTAAAGAAAAAGTTATTGTAAGGGGGGGGGGAAATCTTTTATTTGTGAACGGCAAATAGAATTTAACTCATACGCCCAGAACACCACGTGTTTCTCATCTGTGATCCTGACTGAAATCTTCCCAGTTTACAACACTCAGGTGTAACTCTCCAGTGGCAAGACATAAAAGGTCGAATCCCAAATTTCTCCTTACCCCAAACACCCTCTGGAAGTGCTGGGGTGCTCCAACTAAAGAAAAAAACGTGCCCAAGATAAGCCATTTACACAACTTCCTGGCAGCGTGGGTGGCTGTGCCACAATACTTACGTCCCCGTGGCTTGCTTCCCCGCAGTGCCTTGCCAGCACACAGCCAGGCACCCGGAGGCTCTCCTTGCCCGGAGGACGGGTTTTCATGCGACTGATGTGACTGTTCTGACTTTCCCCGGCACAAATCCTTCCAAGGCAAAATTCAGCTTTCAAACTTTCAGTCGGTGCTAAGCCATTAACCTCACGCTGAACGCTTATGGAAACTTAAGAAGGAAAAAATAAAACCCCTATTGAACTACTTGCAATCGGAGACCTGAATGGGCTCGATATAAAACCCACTCAAATCAACGGCAGCAACAGGCTTCCCTGCACGTTGGACTAGATCCAGCTTAAAAGTTTCCATGAAATAAACTAGGCTAAGCGCATCAGCTGCATAGAAACTAACTCGGTGTAACAGGAGCATCTGTTCTTCACAACCACCATTTTCTTACAGTCTTAACTCCCCGGTGCTGCAGTGACACGACTTGCCATACAAATCACTCATTGCTGTCGTGCAACTACACATCGTCTCCCGACAGCAGCTGCCCTTACTGCCTCGTTAGACTGTGGATGAACTACCGATTATAAGGTAGCATGCATGCTGTATAACCTACTTGAGCAGGTAGCTTTCCTTTGTCAAAAAACAGCTTAATATATTTCCTATGATGGCATTACAAAGTGAAATTAATGTCTGTATTGAGACAGCTGAGGAGCACACCTCGGAACCATTTATACACAGTACAAAGCAAATGTTTACCCAAGTACAAATGAAACAGGTTGACAATTAGCTAATGTAGCTTTGTGGACATAAACCAGGTACATTCGAGCAGAACCAACATAAAATAAAAAGGAAACAGCCCTTTTCCTATCCCATGCTAAGAGCACCACGGTTAGTGGTTTGGGAAGCTTCTGTCACGTTGAAAAATTTCCTTGCCCGTGTTTAATGTGTTTATTCTACTGCTCCTCTGCTGGGATAAAAATAACGTCAGCAGGGCACACTAGCTGTACGGAGGAGCCACTGTCAATACTACAGTAACTGACAACATACAATGAAGTCTCATACCTGTTTATTGTAAGCAATTCATAGATAACCACTTCTAGTACACATTTTCATATTGGCTTTTAATGCTTTTGTTTTTTTTTTTTAAGCTCAGGGACACCCGAACTTCATCTAAGGGTCATCTCTGCAATTTACCCAGATCCAGAACGCTACACCTACTATGTAAAACTGGTGCAAGCTGGTATCATTGCCACGGGTAACAGAGATGGCTTGGAAACTACACATCCCAACATGCAAGGCCCCACCAGCGCGGGCTGCTCTACGCTACGGGAGGAAGGAATTTTGGCGGGGTGCATTCACCTCACATGCCTCGCTTCGGCCGTATCGGCCTAAGTCATGCAGCTGTCTGCACGCAATGCTCTACACAGTGCAAAAACGAAGACCTCTACACATCTGCAGTAAGAACAGTGGTAACAAAGTCATAGCTACATATTCTTCTCTACATTTTTGTTTATTGAGACAAACTAATTAAAAGGCACAAACATAGGGCATATGTTTACATGGACATTATAACAAACATATACATTAAAAGTGTAGGAATGTGTTTCCTTTCTGCTAAACAGAAAGTTCCTAAGCTTTTATATATACAAAAGTTGTACAATTTGATGTCCTAAAGTACAAAAGATCATTTATAAAATTATTTTACACTAAGCTCTATTTTTTTTTTGTTTTTGTTTTACTATGTAGTCCAAGCCCCTAGAACAGTTTCACGTAATGATACAGATACCTGTCACCTGAGCCAGCAGCCTGGCAATCACTGCTTGTACTGACACGGCAGGGTAGAAACGGAAGCAGTCCATTTTGACTAGTCAGTCCTGCTAGCACTCTGTGAAAATGCGCACACGCTAATCTCCATAGCTTTCAACTTCATTAAGATAAAAACATCTCAACTGTAATTTTATTTTTTTTTTTTAATGTAGAGTCTTGGGTTTAGGGTGTTTGTTTTTTTAAACAAAGTTTTAAAAATGTGAATATGTGACATGATAGTCTAAAAAGTATATCTGTTTCCCTAGATTTTGCTTTCTACTTTATGTACAGATAAACAGGTTAAGAAATAAAAAGCACATGTAGCTTAAACATGTGTGACCATTTATGGAGAAGTTCTGGGCTGGACAGTTCAAACCATCACCCCAGAACTCCCACAAATTGATAGAAATGTGTTAACACAATAGAAGAATAACGTAAAAATGATGATGTTTGCAAATATTTACAAAGTTGAACAGATTTGCACAACACTTGATTAAGAAATAGGGGAGAAATTAAAAGACGCTCTCTGCTTGTCCTGGAGGGGCATCCTACCTAGTTAGTGGTTAGAATAAAAACTGTATACAATTTAATATAAGACAAAACTTCTAGTGAACAACTAACACGTCTGTCCCCTGCTGTAACACCAGCAGGCTCTGATTGGGAGGCAGAGGGCATAAAAATCATACCCAGTGCCTCCAGAATCTTCCAGCTTAAAGCAATATTTCTTAAGTTTCAAAGCACTCCTTTTGCTCCTAGGTAAGAGTCCCATAGGGGTCTGACTGTTCAGAGACCATGTTTACATACATTTCAACTCCTCTTCTGTCAGCCATGGCTGTTTCTCACCAAACAATAACAGTTTTTTTAAAAAAAATGTTGACTACAATGCTATATTCCCTTAGGGTAATATGTTGGGTAATATTTACATCTCCAAATATCAGGTCACAATCCCTATTATATGTTGAAGTTAGAATGATAAGTTATCATATGCTTTGCATATCAGAGCTGGTATCACCTTTCCCATAGGGAATGCTGCCTGAAATTATCATATTCCCAAAGGTAAAATGCATATTTTCTCCAAAATGCATTTTTTTTTAAAATGACAACATTGTAATGCATTTACTCATAAAAAAAACATCAACACAGAAAAAGATTCTACACTAGCTCAGAAAACAGTGGACTTAACAACTGGCAAGTTAAAATTAGCCATCCACCCTGTTAAAAGATACAGAGGGGTCTTTGCTAGTGTTTAGATTAAAATAATTTTCTAAGTTATGATTTGGGGGATAAAACATAAAACTGTTTTTTAATGACCTTTTTTTTTTTTTTAAACTCTGGCAAATAAGTATCTGCTCTAATTCAGCATCAGTCAGCTAAAAAGTAAAACTTTAAATGAAGTGCTCCAGTGAAACTCAAGTTTGAACCATATGAGCCAAATCAACAGGGGAAGAAGATGCGACTATGGTCTCTGATGGTGCATGTTGCCCCAGTGTCTTAGTCTGAATTTATTATTAACTAAAACAAAACAAAACAAAACAAAAAAAAACAGAACAAAAAAAAAACGACCAAAAAAAAAAAAACCCCAACCAAACAAAACCCGAAAAAGAACTGCTGGTAAGGATTCCATTTTAATCCTTTTTAATACTGTTTAGAAATTCTTTACCAGGGAGGAGACGTGGGCAAGGCCTGGGGCAGGAAGGGCATGCTCTCTACTGGTCTCATTGCTATATTTAACGGACCAGCTAACGTCATTGGTGTGGGGAGGTTCATGGGAGATGTTATAGTGACTGGATGCGCTATATTCACTGGAGCGGTTACTGGGGTAGGTAAATTGACTGGTGTGGTGAGCGTTAATGGAGATGTCATGGATAATGGACTTGTTATAGTTACAGGATGCCCTAGGTTCATCGGACTGGATATATTAACTGCACTTGATACATTTACTGGACTTCTCATGCTCATTGCAGCTGCCACTGTGACTGGGTTTGTGATAGTCCCAGAAGCCACAGAGGACGTTATATTGAATGGAGTAGTAAGAGTCACAGGCGTAGTAGCAGCAGTGGAGGTTTGGCACAAGTTAGCAGCTTCTAAAAATGAGACATAAAAAGACAAAAAGTTTTTAACACATAAAAAACCATGGACAAGATTTAAAAAAAAAACAAAACAAAAACAAAAACCAAACAAGAACAGATACAAATTCTGGAATAATTTTCTTTAGGAATTATTAGTAAGTTAAAACTGTTAACATTCTATAGCCTACAAGAAATACAAACTCTCATGCAGTTCATTTCAATTCAGTATTTTTTTCCTGAGAAGTCAAGTGAGGTTGTCTTATAAAGAGGGTTTCGATGTTCATAAAAACAGTATCGTACAATCAAAAAAATCCTCCCAAGAGGAACATTATAAATAGAGGAGAGAGTGTACATACCGAATGGTACGTACTCTATAGCCTTCTCAAAGGTGAACTGACATTCTGTGAAGGTTTTAAAAAGTCATTATTAGGGACTGATAAGCAAAGCTATTTTCAATATTTACCTGCTTATTTCAGTCTTAATTATTGCTACTAAATTGTTCCACTAATCACAGTACTTCTACTTAGCAATTTTCAAGGCTACCCAGTCAGTACATCTTTCAACCCCCATTATCTCCTCAGCTTTCACATAAACTACAGCTCCACACCAAGTTGTTTTGTTTTGTGGTTTTTTGGGTTGTTGTTTGTTGTTTGTTTGGGTGTTTTGTTTCTTTTAACTTTGTTTTGCAGTAAGCGGGATTTAAGTGCCGAACAAGGAAGACCCAGGAGGCCAGTGCCCAGGCCTGCTGCCGGTGGGCTCTAGCAGGGCTGGGCACTGGGGGAGCGGGCACCGGTGGTCCGACGGCGGAGGGATCACTAGGCATCCATCAGCACCACCTGCCGGCTACCCATACTAGAAGGCTCCAAAACCAGAAGTGGGGTGGTGGACTCGGGTAAAGGGAAGGGACGACTGCTAGAGAAAGCGACAAAAATATATTCTAGATCGTTACGGCACTTCTAAGTTGTGTCTTATTCCACATTTGTAGGGTAGGACACCAAGCTCGGTCTACACCCACGTTTCAAGAGGTAAGCCAGGAGCAAAGAGTCCACTCTTGCCACTCGGGCAATACAAATGTACCAAGACAGACTTAACTTTGAAAGCAACATTAGCCCCATTCAAGGGTTACTGTTGGTTCTTCAAAGTCCATATCTAGGAGGGGTGGAAAGGAAGGGAAAGAGTAAAAAAAAAAAAAAAAAAAGCGTGAAAATAAATCATATCAGACTAAAAAAATCCCATATGTAGTGTTGTAAAGCCAACACAACAGGTGGCACTAGCACAGGAGAACCAGCATGGAAAGAGTAGCACATAGGCATGGCACTGACTGGTCTAGCTTCACCTTCCAAGCACAGTCGTATGCAAAGACACATCCCACCCCATGCCCCTTCCCCAGTTAAGTTAAGCTAATATCATCAATTTGACAACACTTCTACCCACCCACCTCCCTCACCCACCGTTCTGTCCAAACCCACTGTTTCTGTTAAAGCATATTCAATAATCTCAGTAAGAAAGGAAGGGAAGAAGGAATAAGACATAGGAAGGAACAAGCAGGGAAAAAAAAAGCTCATAAATTTTCTAAATCTGACACTCATTTGCTTTATCTACTTAGTGACCTGATGATATTTAATGTTTCTGTTACCACTACATTTTAACAAGAATAAGCTATTTCTATACTGTCTGATCACAGAATTCAACTGGAATAACAATTAAGGCGAAAGGAGCTAGCAGCCTAATACACAAACAAGACCTAGAAAAGAAAAAAAGATTGAAGAAACTGAAAGGAAGTTTAGGAGAAAGAAAAAAATTAAGGTGAGTCAAAAACATTTATTACTACAAACAGCTAGTGAAAAACATTAAGTGGTTGCTTAGAATTTCTTCTAAAATATGTAATCCACAAGAGTCATGTGATAGCCATTAGAAATCAAACTGTTGTGAAAAGAATAAGCTAGCAGTAACAGGAGACTTTAAACTACTATACTCCTAACGACACTCAATTGAAGCAACCTATTCTTTACAAAACTGACACATTGACCAACAACAGGAAGCTATTCAACTTCAATTACAGCAGCATAGGTATATGTAAGCTGTGAGCTACCAATAATGAAAAACGCAATCACTTATTAGTTAATTTTCTAATGAAAAGAAAACAACAAAGATAGAAGAGTAAGTTCTACGAGTTCTAGAAAACTTTATGCCAAGACAGTTACGTGATGATAAAGCAAATGGAATAAACTGGGAGAGAAAAGATGAAAGGGACACAGAAAGCACCCACATGCAAACTGATGATTATGCAACAACGGGGGGGGGCGGGGGGTGTATACACACACACACACACATGTTAACAACCGGTAAATATGCATAAACACAACTAAAACACACACGCAAGTCAAAAAAACACTTGGAGCAGACACAAACATCCCTTTATAATTGATGACTGCTACGTACACATTCAAGCACAGAGACCAAAGGGAAGCACGTAACAAGGAGTTCATTTACAACAGCGCAATTTTGGTCACGTTGTCCCCCTGCTAGTTTTTAGCTATTACTTCTAACACTGAGAATGGAATTTTCATGTAAGACATCCTTTTCTAACATCTTAAACTCCCTATATAACTGTAACCTCCAGTATCTTATAAAACCAAAACCATAAGTATTGTTTTGCTTTACCTTTCTTTCTTGCTTTGACGGCCTCTTCCCATAATCTCAGGGTCTCTACCTGCTTTCCAGGCCAACTTGTTACATGTTGCTGCTGCTGCTGCTGTTGTTGTTGCTGTTGTTGTTGTTGCTGCTGCTGCTGTTGTTGTTGCTGCTGCTGCTGCTGTTGTTGCTGCTGCTGCTGTTGCTGCTTCTGATTGCTGGTCTCTTCACTCATGCATGCTATGCCAATTAAGTAAGAACACAAATTCACCTTGAAAAGTTACTGTTTTCTGCTGAGATCACAAAGGCTTCTTCCACAAAGAGCACGTGGAATCTCACAGGATTCCAAGAGCAAAAATCACAGAGGTGTTTAAAACCATGTAATTAATTCTTTGCTTTATAAAACTACTTTTCCAAGAACTAAAAACCAAAATGTAAGTCAGGAACACCTGCTTTCACTGCCAAAAATGAAATTCCTTTCTGATTATTTTGTTTGTATTTTAGGAAGAATGAAATAAAAGGCTACAATGAGTCTCTAGAATTCAAGCTGGTTAGCTGATTCCACTTTTTCTAAACCTCAGCTCCAGTTTAAAAAAAAAAAAAGCCTTTTTACTTTTTATTGCAAGTATAACTTAAAAATTTCAGTTTACCTTTACATCACAGAACAGCAGGTTACTACTCTCTGGCCACATTACGGCTCATCATTTCCACCTCTAACAACTGCTGGAAATGCCTCACGTGAACTGGCTTAGCACCACCAAACTGGCTTGGGAAGCCAGAGCTGTAACCCTATACCTTGAAAAATACTTTCACATTCAGATTTCCTATTAAGCTCAACTATCAGGCGTTTTAGACATTCCTGGTACCTTCAAATTATCCAGGAGTAACAAGAACTGAAAAGATGCTGTAAATTAATACTATTTAAAAGGCTTCAAGGACAAAGTTTCCAAAGGCATTCCTTACTTCTCCCTCTTGATTCTTCTGAAAACCCATTTTATATCACTAGCCATGTGGGTTAACTTAAGTTACAGGTATTTTAATAGGGAAGATTTTAAAGTCAAGTCTTCATTTGCTTACTAGGCACTCCCAGGTTCAGGCTTCAGCACTTCCACAGAGTTTAAGACTAGAAGGAACTACTACAAACATCTCATTTGGACTCCTGCACAACACCAGTCAAATGCCATTAATGCCTAAAACATATCAGGGCTGGACTGAAACGCTTTTCTTGTCAGCTACTGCCAGAGGGAGGAATCACTGAGCCCCAAGGTCAAAGCTCAGAGAAAGCAGAGAAATCTTTCTCCTAATTTTGATGAGCTTTAGAAGAGGCTCAAACCTGAAACTTGGCAGATCTTAGCAGTTCTTAAATATTCTAAAATCTCCAGAATTATCTGCTGGACTTTTAGGCCTGTACAGTTCAGGAAGTAGCATCGTACTTAGATGATGAGAAAACTTGGGAACTCTTTTCTTCAAGAGATGGGTTATTCTCATGAACAGCAGGGCATTCCTAAGGGATAAGAGCACAGTCTAGCAGCAAACCAATTCCACATATGCCAATTCTTGAGCTGAAGAAGATGCTGTTATCAAGTATCTATTTTTAATAGGTGTGAATACCCAGACTGATGGGTATGGTTTTGCATTTTAACATAATCAAAGGCAATTCCCTTTGCAAACACACTGTTATTAGAAATGTTTTTAAAACGTTCACCTACTTTTATTGATGCCTTGTTTACAGGTATTACAGTTGATACTTTGGCTCTGCCCGTGTGTCTTTAAGTGGCTGGTGATATATGCTGCACTCAGAAGTTTACCACAGATATTACACGATACCTTTCCTTCATGGCGCACCATGTGTGTCCGCAGTCTGTCTTTGGTGGCAAAGGCAGCAGTGCACGTCTATATGAAGGACAACAGTTACACTTGAAGTGCAGATAGCATCATTACAGTATGAATTACATGCCCACCGTAAGCCTATTTTACCTTGTAGGTGCATACAGTATCCTAAGTATATTGACAACCTTAAGTTTTACCTGTATTTACAGAGAAACCAAAGTCAAACTACTAAACAGAGACTGAAAATGGAAATTAGCTTCTGAGACAATCAGGACAACAATCATACTCTATACTCCTTGAACCTTCTTAAAACAGCAAGTTGCCTTACCTACCAAAGCAAGAGGTAGCTTATAAAAAAGCCTAGAACAGGCAAAGTTGTTTTTTTGATACAATTTTACTGTACAAATAGGAACTTGATATCTTAAATTGCTCAATTACTTCTGTTCCCATCCAAATCAGAACAAGGAAATGAAACCTTTTTCCAATGCTATTCTTTTTACACAAGACTTTTATTTAATATGATGAGTCACTAAAACACAGGTTGGAACAAGCATGGATATGCCAAGCAAAACAGTTAAATGTTCAAGGGCAGTCAAGTTATTTCTCTTATACTCAGTCATCAACTTATGACAACTTGCTTTCACCTTCCAGCAAAATAACGGGTCCAGAATCAACTATTCCAACCCATTTTAAAAGGATATACTGAGAAACACATTTAATTTAAATATGCTGAGAAACACATTGCACACTTTAATCCAGTAATCAGCACTGAGCTGAGGATGCTGTTACAATCCTACTACTAAGTTAAGTGTATCATAAAACAGAGCACCTATGTTGTTCTCCAAGAAAGCAAAAAGCCCCTAATCTTCCTAAAAAAGTAGCCACAGCATCCTTTTAAACTGCCTCTACACTTACATCAGAACTACAGTGCTACTGGTACATAAGGCAGATGCGACTTTATTCCTAAACTTGCTTTTCAAAGAAAAGACCAGGCCCAAATACAGTTCTGGGAAGATTATTCACCCGAGAGTTTAACGATACAATAAGGTATTGTTCTTAATAAATCATTTTAGCCCTTACTTGGCATTTGAAGGGTCTCTCTGTTGAGTGAACATGTTTAACGTGACAGCTTAAATGATCAGGCCTGCAAAAAAAGAGAGGAACAGAAAAGAAAATGCATACTGTTACAAATACATAGTAACGATACCTTGGCTAGCGGTGCTGAACACTGCGCTGATGACCCCTTGCAACCCACACCCCTCTGCACGGCAAGAATAAATACATTCCCCTTACCTACGCAGTGGCTTTCAGCTAGAGTAACGCATAGTTACGCTGAGACCCAACCTGCAGTTTAAAACTTAACCGTGTTCTTCTTACACACCTGAAAATGGTACGTTTGGTCGTACCTTGTGTAAAGGTGACAGATCAACAGCTCTAAAGGTTGAAGTTTTCTCTGTTGCAAGCACAGATACAAATACAGCCAGCAGCAATGCAAGCTCCCCCACAATGCTCTGTCAGTACACCTCAACCTTGCTACGACAAGGAGACAGTTTGCCTGCCATGCCCTGTTCGGTCATTGACCTTTGCAAAGGCTGGTAAAGGGGCTCCGTGATCACCACCGGTGACACAGGTCCTATGGGACCCGGATGAGGTCGCGAAATCACTTCACAACACTCTCAATAAAAGAGTGACCGCTTTTGGCCACTGCCCATCTGGCTTAGACCGAGACCCACGCCCTAGAGGTAAACAAGGCTCTTTATCCCCTCACCAATCTTCTAAGATGTCTGGTTCTCCTAGCCCCTCGCTATGATAGCTTAACCCTTCTTGGTTATGAAAAGCCAATACTTGAGCTCGCCTGGGATTTTCTACATGGTACCTCGAGAAGCCTTTTCCACAAACACCACAGGTGTATGGTTTCGTGATGCCACCTTCATGAGACCTCACGTGGTAGGTCATGCGATCCTTTCTCTTGAAGCGCTGATTGCAAATTGGACATTCAAAGGGTTTTTCATCTGAGTGGGACAGCTTGTGCCGGTTGAGGTGGTAGACATCCCTGAAGGCCTTTCCACACATCTCACAAGCGTGGTTCTTCTTAACGGGCTTGCTGGGCTTCTTCACCGTCTGAGTCACTGCCATAGCCGTTGCGCCGGCACTACTGCTGGGGTTGGTGGCAGAGGAAGACGTAGTGACTGTGGACAGGATGCCTGCGATAGTCGAAACCAATGAACTTCGGCTGTTGTCACCAGCGATGGTTGAGATAAGGGGCACCATTGTGGTGGGAGTTTTCTTTGGCCGTGACACTAACTTTATCCCTGTGTGGCAGGACTCGTGACGCCTCAAATGGTAGCTGTCCCTGAAAGCTTTGCTGCAGTAAGTGCACACAAAGGAGGTTTTAGGTTTTTCCTTTTTAATCCCAACAATAGCATCCTTTAATGTTTCTGGTGCAGGCTGAGGTTTCTGCGTTATTGGTAAGGGCAGAATCGGCTTCTGATCGGGTGGCTCAACAGCAGAGCTCAGGAGAGGCAACAAACTGTTCTGTGCTGCCTGCTGTTGGTGATGTGAGGCTTCGTGTGCCTAAAACCAAACATTCACACTTAAATTCTATTGATGGGTGCTCACTCTGACACGGTGAGAACATTTACAAACTACAGGAAAGCACATTCTAGACCAAAAGCCATTGAAGTAACAACTGGAAAAGGTTACATAATTCTGGACAGGATAAACCGCTCCCGCTTTAAATGCATTTGCTGTGCAGATTCTGTGGTAAGTGTAGGAAGGCACACATCATAACAATCAAATAATTATTAAGTTTCCGGAGGGCAACACTTCTTATGGAAAACAACTAGGTGCTTGTCAGATCTTTTACTAACACAGCGTTTGATCTTTACATAACAGATAACTTGTTTTGCTAACGATCATATCAGATGCCACCTCGGGACTATCTTTGGAGCGTATGAATGTACTGATGGGAGCTCCAAAGTAACGCCCCACCTTTAAGCCGAGCTTAGCGCACGTTGAGAATTAAACTGCAGCCACAGAGAGCCAGGATGCGATAAGGCGTCTTATTTAAACAACGTGTTCATACCAGTGTGTTAGCACTGAAACCAAAGCAACTCGAATTGAGAGCTGTCTAAAGACACATTTCTACATTTAGCAGGTTCCCGACGCATTTACACACTGACTACTGTGCTCTTTGTGTCTGAAAACTAATAAGAATAGCGACATGTTCTTTTTCTCTTCATCAGCAGCTACTTTGTGATAGGAAGAGAAGCTAATCGATAAGCGCTGGCAGACATCTAGAGATGCTAGAGAACACAGCCTGGGGTGGGGGGAGCTTTGAAAAAAAGACCTTAAAGCTGTTTCAAAACAGCCAATATCAACTGACTCTGAACTACAGAAGCAGTGGCAGAAGCTAAAGGGAAGAGACAGAGGGGGACACCCACCCCACCCCCTCCCCTGAGCGTGCCACAGCAAGCACCGCTCAGCTGAGCTGCAGCCTGCGCTGCTGCGGGCTCTTCTACACCATGCGTGTATTAGGCTCTGTTTATTCTAAGGCAGAAAACACAGTTATTAAAACTCATCCAGTCAGACTGGGACAAAACCCTAGCAGATACAATTTTAAAGTGGTTTAGAAACCACACAGACCAATTCAGCCTAATGGAGCATTAAAATAAATCACTCTAGCACCTTAAGCCAGTTTAAGCGCATCTGTATTCAAGATGTGCCTCAGTCTCATCAGACCAGTTTTAAATCAGTCTCGTTATTAACACAGCGTGCCAGGTCCGAAGTTGAGTTTGGGGAAACTTGCATTCCCATTATATCAGTACTGCAGCCTCCCAGGACTTCTTCCCTGCAGTTTCCTTCACAAAATAACACGACTCAAGGCTGTGAGAGCTGCATAAAACGCTGTGCTGGCTTGCGACCCTCAACCTGTCTACTTTTACGCCGGTTGAGGATGGACAGCGTTACGAAGCGCGCTCAGGCTAATACTCTTCCTACGTGAATCCGTTTCATCACGTCCTTTGGAGAAGTCAGTATTTGTAGCAGCTCACTTTGGGACTTTTTCTTAGTTGCATCCAAGCTCCGGCCGCTTTGCCTCTCCCGACCGCAGCTTCTCCCGACTACAGCCACCTCGGTGCAACTCTCCCCCGGCTGCACGGGGGCTCCCACCTCCTCCTGCCACCGCACAAGCCCTGCATCGCTTTAGCCACTCATTTTTCAGGAGCGCGATGCCGGTGATCTTTGGATAAAAGCCACCAGTGGATACAAATACTAACCCACGTGGGTATGAATACGTGCTCCCTAACACTGCAAGCCTATCTGACAGGAAAACAGTTCACGGGAGAAAGCCCGGATTCAGTATGGTAACAGGAGACAAAACTTGCGGGAATCGCTAGGAGCCAGGCCATCCTGTCCGGTTTTATCTGCATTTTATGTCCCGTCTGTGCTGAAGCTTGGGAGGCAACAGGTAGGCTGAACATTACCACACCGCGCCTGGCCACAGCAGCCACCTCAAACAACAGCCTAAGGGGCTGGTTTGCAGAAGCGATTGCTGAAGAGTTGGATGCAGAACTCTCCTGGAGGCTACGCTGCTAAATCAGAGCACGGCACAAGCTCCAGCGTCTCCATTAAACTTTTGCCTGACTTCAGTGACAACTGTGGATTTTCAACCGTTTATTTTCTGTGTTCTTAAAAAGCCATTGAGACATCTACATTGCATAAAAAGAATAGAGTATGTACAATACGCATTGAAAGTACAATATTAAGCAAGTTGTGTACTTAAATACAATTTTAATTTTTAAAAAATCTGAAATGTTTTACAGCCAACTTTAAATAAGCATTAAACAGTGTTGTCAAACTGCATCAGAAGACACTTAAGAGCACCTAAGGATAGCTCCAGAGATACAGTTTCAAAGGCAGAGCTAGCAGATCGGATAATAGAGAGCCCAAATCCTTTGGACAAGGTTCAAACTTATGCAGTTTATGGATATTTTTAAGCCTTAAAGAATCGTCAGCACTTCAAGGTAATGATGCACTTATTCCTACGAAACCAACAGAGACGGTGGACATAAAACAATGTATATTCATAAGGCTACAGGCTATGAAGCTGCTGCTTATATAAGTCTGCTTATCTTGGTTCCCAGATAGCCAGTGTTATTAGCAGCACTGTCTTTCTAACAACCCCTCTTTGCAACAAGCAATATTCCTCAGTTTCCAAGGGCTGCCTGTATTAAAGCCTTTTAAAAAAGGATCAGGCAGTATTTTTTTTTAACTCGCTGTTCGAGAAGGGAAGACAGCACCTGCTGCACGCCTCTCGCAAGTCATTTTTATTCAGGCACAGACCATGGTTTTACTTGACCCAGCACTAATGTCAACATTTTTGCGGTATTTCGACTGCCCAGGACAGGCTCTCATGCAAAATACCCTCGTTCTATCACTAATTTTTAGTTTCCGGGGAGGGGGGGCAGTAAATAAAAAAACCCCTAATTCGTGACCCGGAGTGGTAGGATGTGGCACTGTGAACTTCCAATGCCAGAGGCTAAAATATTTTTGCGCTCCAGCCTTAATGTGAGAGCAACAAATTAGCATGAGTCATATCTTGAACACTGTTTGATGGATGATTCCTCCTCACATTAAGAGATACAACTTTCACTTTCTGAGCAGATACTAAAAGTGGTTTTCAAAATATGCATTTCAGGGACTAGTAAGATCAATCAAGAACTGCTTATTCAGTATCACATTGTTTCTTTAAAAAGAGATACAATTCATTAAAATGCCACCTAAACACAATCAAACAACTTTATTTGGAAAGAGCAATTTACAGTCAACATCCCGTTGCTAGCAAGACTAAAATTAAGACACTGAAACCTCCTCTAAAAACATTTTGCTAAAAATTACAACTTTACACACCGCATATTAAACTGTCCCTTAGAAATCCTGTCACAGCTGAAGCACACACTTGGTAAAACTCCCCCCACGAAGAATGAACGTGTATATTCAGTCACTTGCATTTGTTATTTAACTGATACCGGGGAGGGGGGCCAGGAGAGGCTTTTAAATCCACTTTTTCTTACTAGTTTTAACTAATCAGTTGGATCTTGGCTGACATGCTGTTGGTGAGAATGGGAAGAAGAAAAACTTAAGTCACATCAGGAGTATCTTAACAGTGCTTTCTGCTGGGTGTGTTAGGATGCTTGCACCCTAAATCATTGGTTTTAGCAAAATGACTCAAGAAACAATATTCAGCATTTATTATGAGGACTTAAAGCTTCATTATTGGGGGGGGGGGGGGGAAAAA
>JAVKLA010000084.1:1981921-2001939 GCA_034782735.1 Sagittarius serpentarius
ACGGGACGGGGCGGTGAGCGCGGCCGCCCGCCCCCCCCGCGCCGCGCCCTGCCCACGCACCGCACCCCCGCCTTTGGTCCCGCTTCCCGCCGGCCCCACCCCGCCCCGCGCCGCCCGCCGCCCCCCTCCCCGGACCCGTCACCCGCAACGGTGCGGGGGCCCGTTAGCGCGGCCCGAAGAGAGAGAGGGGGCATGTTGGGGGGGGGGGGGGCGAGGGGAGGCGGCTCCCGGGCGGATCCCCCCACCTCAGACCCGGGGCTGGGGGACACGGACACGACGCAGGCCGCGGCGGGGACCAATTGTCACACCACCCCCCCACCAGGAGAGCGCCCGGGGATGGCGGGGGTCTCACCTGGGGTCCTCAAACTCGACGAAGGCGAAGGGCGGGCCCCCGCGGCGGTTCTTGAGGTCGATGTCGCGGATGGCCCCGTACTTGTAGAAAACGTCCTCGATGTCCTTGGTGCGGATGTCGGGGGGCAGGTTCCCCACGTAGATGCGGCAGTCGTTGTTGCCGGCTGGGCCGCGGATCACGCCCCCTCCGGACATGGCAAGGTCAGCAATGGCTGCGGCGGTGGAGGGCCGGAGCGCGGAGAGCGGGCGGGCGAGCGGGCGCGGGGCCGGGCCGGGCACACGGGAGCGCACACGCCGCCTCCCCCAACAACCGCTTCAAAATGGCGACCGCGGCTCCCCTCGCGGTCCTACTGCGCGCAGCGATTTCACCCCGGGACGCAGCACCTCCCGCGCTGGCGGCGAACGAGACGGCTCCCGCGTCTTCCGCCGCGCCCTCCCTCCTCCTCCGTCCTGCGCATGCGCGGCTCCGGAGGGAAAGTAGTTCCTCCTTTCTTGCCCCCTCGCAGCTCCACCTAAGAAGCCGAACCCGTGCTGGCGGCGCAGCTTCTGAGTGCGAGGGTGCAGCGGGCTCGGCTCTCCCTCGGAAAGCTCCCCGCTGGGTGGGGGGAAAGAACGCAATCCCCGACCGCGGTTTTTACGGCGGCAGGCCGTATGGCGTCACGTCCGGTGCGGCGTCCGCGCCAAGAAGGCCCGGCCGGGGCAGGGGAGGGTGTATCCCACAATGCATCGCGGCGGCGGGGGGCGCTTGGCGCCAAGGCGCGGGGCGTGTCCCACAATGCACTGCGGCGGTTGGTCGGTTCGTGTGCAGCGGCTGTGGAGAGACGGACGGGCGGGCGGGGGAGATGGCGGCGGCCGGCAGGCGGTCACTCTCTGCTGTGGGTAGAAGGGCTGCGGCCGAGCCCGGGCCGCGGTCACGGCTCTGTCGCGTTGTGGCGTGCCCAGGGGGAGTGGGGAAAAGGGCTCTGCGCGCTCCCTAGGCGGGCGGGAGGGCTGGGGGTAGGACGGAGACGAGCTGGGATCTGCTCGGCCACGCTGAGGTAAAATGGCTGCCCTGAGGACACAGGGAACTGAAGTCAGGCCTGGGTCCGCTGCTCGGCCATGCGAGCATCCTGCTTGCGTATCCCCTTCAGCAGAGCATTAAAGTTAAGTTTTAGAGCTTTTGGGGTTTTCGGGTCTTTTTCCCTAACACGTGTTCTCCCATTTCTGAACGCTGTATTGTGGTTCTTGGGGGCTCTTACATCAGACTGATCTCATGGTCTGCTCTGCAAGGACACTCATTTATTTTGCAGGCTGAGCACAATGACTTTGGACAAAAAAACCCTTAAGAACATACTTGACTTTGTTTTCTGTCTATGTAAGTTAATAGAAGTGGAGGAACAAAAAAGCATTTGAGATTGAGGCAAAGTCACATCTCAAGTGGACATGTTTATGAAAACCTTGTCTCCTGAGGGCTGTGTGCTTGTGCGGAAGCACATGCTTTATTGGGCGTCTTCAGAGGTTCAATGCAGAGTTACATGAGAAATACATATAAAACAGGGCAGAAAAGGATTTCCTTGGGAAGAGGCAAGACAGTAATGTACAACTATGTTATGTCTTTGAGATTATAGTTTAAATAAAGTCAGTTTGAAGCACCAGTGTAGTAGTCGTAGTTTGTCACAAAGCCCTAGAAGATGTGTTAAGGCAGTAAATGTAACTTTAGGTGGACAAACTGCTTTAGCGTGTCTCAAACCCTCTGAGCCCCATGGCTCTCCCCTGGTGTGTCCCACTTCGCCCTAACCCAATGCGACCTATTCCTCTGCTCATGCTTCACTGCTTGGAGTTGAGGTCGCAAATTGCTTTTAAAGTGAGAAATTCTTTTGTATAATCCACGAGATATAACAGATGTGGGAGGGATACTTCTAAAAATGTTTGAAATAGCTGTACTTTTTCAATCTGGTTGTCTCTCATTTATCCCGTGGTATCTTTTGTATCGGCACAAGCGAGTCCATGTGGTGCCCGAAAGGTTGAGTCACTGTAACCACCGTGCTGGGTTTAAAGTAGTATCTGAGTGCGTAGAAAAACCCTTTAGGCTCCTAAGTTAATTAAGGGATTTTGAAAAATGTGTCATGCCTATAGTAGAGTCTGTCATGCACACTTCTTTTTTCATGTGTTTAATTAAAAATGCATATTCCTCTAGAAAAAACAGCAATCCTGATGACTTACCGTTAGAAAAATATTTTCAGTATAATGTCATACCTGACTGTTACAAATGCCTTTCATTTTTCTCATGTAGGTTAAAGTACAGCAATGTGCTCTGCTCTAGTGATTTTAAACATCGGTAATATCTATGTTAGATTGCTAGTGGTTTAAGTAAAGACTGCTGTTAATCACTGAAAGATGTTATGAGAAAGCCCATCTTCAGCAGCGCGGTGGTTTGAAAAGTATGAAGTACCGAGTATCTAGGGATTTTCTACGTCTTTAAAAGAGTATGATGGTTTGACAGTTCTGTTTGTAGCGGAATACGAACTGGCGAGGCGGTGACTGCTGTGCCCCTGTGGTTCCGGCGCTGATCTACATGACTTCAGTGGGTGCTTTGGGGTAAATTGCATTTTTTGAACCAGCGCAATTTAACAAGCTAATGCAGTTATTTGCCAGCTCTGCAGAAACACTTGTTGCATATTAAAAGAAGGAAAAGAACAACTCCCCTCCCCAGAAGAAAACAAATCTCAAAGACCCCGAGTACGTTCGTCCCAGCTGTAGGGAAGGCTCCATCCTTTGCCAAGTAATGAGTCTTTATTTTCAAAAGCTTATTAAACTGCTGGAAGTTACTCTTAAAGGCATCATAAAATAAAGGTAAGTCTGCCTGGTTTGCGAAAACCCTATTGCATAATTTCTTTTGTGTGTTAATAATCCTCGTAACTGCTTTAAATGATTGCCTTAATTACCTTAATGAAGTGTCTTTTTATAGAAATATTGAATGTTTTCTTCCTCATTACCTTTTTTAGCTCTGTGTTATCAGCTGAGCTCTTAAAACAGTTGGATAAGCTGCAGAACATTTATTTGCTTTGTCAGAGTTGCTTTTGGCTTTCTGGCAAAATGTATATGTGGAGAATCATTAAACATTAATTATGTAGAAAATAAATTACTGGGAAGGAAATGGCAAATAATCTTGCTAAAAAAAGAAGCCGACTACTGTAAAATGACAAGCTTTCATTCTCAAACTGAGAGTAATGAAAAACAGGGCTTTCCAACTGAGAATATTGATGAATGACGCAAATATTAACCGTGTAACCCAGTATGGGAAGTGTCTGAGCATGCTGAACTCATCCAGGTGGAGATACGCTGGAGCATGCTTTGTTACAGCCGCTCCTCAGTCTGCTTTAGAGCTTCTCAGGCAGAGAAAGAAAAACAGCAACTTCGGTTTGGCCCTTTCCGGCATTTTCGCAGCCTTCCTTCCTCACCCCTTCATTCCCAGACCTCTTCCCACAGTGTTAAAATCCGCTCTCGCTTTTTGCATATAACCATCCCGATGCCGCAGGTGGGTCTTTTTATGCAAGGATACTAAAGTGCTTTATAATGGGGTCACCGCTCGTTTTTAGTTATGACGAAACAGAGGCACTGGAAGCAGGAGGTTTTCCCCAGATGAGCTGGCAGGGCTAGGGGCAGAGCAGGGGCCGCAGCCCAGTCTGAGCTGGGTGGGTTGGCTTGCAGTTCGGCGTGCTGGCTTTCAACACCTCGACCACTCGCCGGGCTCTGTTAGCGAGAACCTGTTTTTCCTAATCTTTAGTACGGTACGATCTAGCTGGGATTAGTCTTGACTAATCTTACTGTGTTGCACAATAACCATTCATCAAAGCTCAGATTGTTTGGAAGAAAAGGGTCATTTTTAAAACGGCGTCTTAGGTTGTGACCTTTTTTTGGAGAACTAAGCTTTGAATTGTCCAAACTTGCCGTTTCCCTCCCGTAACAGTCGTTCTGAATATGCTGCTTGAGTGGTTTCTTTTGGCATTTCAACAGTGACATGAAACTGCACAGATAGTGTCTTTGGAGCTTGAAATATAAAGCTGGTATTTTGGGGCCCTTGATTTTAAAGAGTGCCTCAATGCTATCAAAGTTATTAATTTGCATGCAGAAAAAAGATGCAAAAGACAGTCTGTGATCTTCTTCAGAGAAACTCTGAGTGCATTGATAAGACAAGGAAAGTGCGTGTAAGTTTGAAAATATTTCCCATAAAAGTGGATGGTGGCAGAGCTCGTTTTATTTATGTGGATTTCTATGTAGGCAAAAAGATTTCATGTGCACATGCTGTAGCATGTCTTGATGCAAATGAAAAACACAACACGCTTGGACAGTGCGAATTTTTCCTGAAAGGACACACACAGGCAGAGGTTTAAAGTAGAAAAGCCACACAGAAGAGCAGGCTGCATTGACTGGCATTTTCCACAGGTGACACCACCTGAACTCAAATCACGCCTGAAGGCATTGTGAAAATGCTCATTTTTAGAAATTCTGAAACACGGCTCTTTTATCTTCATTAGAACAGCTACACCATTACAGCTGTTAAGCATGATGTGCTCGGCAGAGCCGTGATCGTAAGGTCCCCCTGGAGCGAACTGCTGAGGTCTTCACGGGACCCTCCGGCAGAGCCTGGATCTGCTCCGGCAGCCGCGGCAGCACAGGACCACGAGCCACCTCGTCAGCCCCGGCTGGTCTCCGGCAGCCCGCCGGGCTGGCTGAAGGGGTGCAAGGAAGCAGAATCTAGTTAAATCCTATGTGGTTATTCGTCTTGCTAGTAGCAATTGAAGGCTAATCTAAAAAAAACAAAAAAAATTTTTTTTTTTAAGTCGTGGGGTTTGATGTGATTTCTGCTGTCTTGTTTTTATGGTACTCTGATTTTCAGTGCCTTGGTTTCACCTTTGATTCCTGCGTGCCAGCGCACCACGTCAGGGGGCGGGGAGGGGAAGAGGCAGCGGTTAGCACAGACTGGAAAGTTTAAACGAGCCCCCCAAAACTGTTTTAATTGATTTCTTTCCCTGGGAAAACATTTATGTTCATACAAGGCTCTGCGGGCTCCTTCTGCCCACTCTCCGTTGCTCCCTGCCTCCCGCTGCCCCTGAATAGTGCGGCAGCCAGTTTCATTGCTCTTCCCCCTCCCTGCCTGGCGGAATCCTCCAAAGCCTGACGTGGACGGAGGAAAATAAATGCAAACTGTTAATGAAAATAAACCTGCTGAGGTTTATTCCTGCTAAGGAATAAATAAGCGAAAGGGAGTGTGTCCGTTTGGATTGCTCATTTCAGAAAGTTCCTCGTGGTTAGGCAGAGACTGACCGGCCGGGGTTTCCCCTGCGACCGTTCCTTCGCTCCTTTTGCTTTTGCTATTTTTATTTCTCTGTGCATTTCCCGGAGTTGCCTCCTTTCCCCTCAACGCCTTCCCACACCCCAGGCGCGCGGCGTACTGCCGGCTGAGCCGCCTGCGCCAGGATCTGCCGAGGAGCCGCTGCCGTAGCGCACGCTGGTGGCTCGGCACCAGCGCCGGGAGCTCGCCGACCCTGCTCGGCACCTCCTTTCCCCCTGCTTGTGCTTGGACTGGGAGCGAACGATGCCGTCCTGATACGTGGAACTGAAACGGTCAGCGGTGACAAAACACCGGGGAGGTAATGCCGAGTGAGCCAGGCCTTGCAGCAAGAGCCCTGTCTTATTTATTAAACAGGCAGCATTTTGTACGTGTCCATTAGAGGTATCGATAGCTTCCGATTTGGTCTGTGGCATCCGTCACCTTCCCCAGCCGGAAAGTGCAGTGCCGTGGCACGGCCGTCAGCTGCCCCGCTACGGGCAGTGAGAGCTCTGCATTTAGACGTCGTGGTGGCCATGCCGCCGAGCCTCAAGAGCGTGGGTAGAGCTGAATCTTTTTGTTCTCCAGAAATAACCCCAATTTGCTAGGCCTCAGTGGTTTCTAAAAGGAGGTTTTCCATTAGCTTTCCGTCAGAGCGCTGCTGGCAGCGCTGCCGGCGTCCTCCCTCTGAAAAGAGACAACGGGATGTGGCCCCCGTGGCATCAATGTGGATTTGCTGATTTTTTTAATACAAGAAAATAGAATGAGTGAGAAATGCATTAAAATTTGTGGCAAGCAGAATATTTTTAAATACAAGTAAAAGTTTCAGGAACTGTTTCATTGACATGCGGAACTTTATGTAAACACTTGAGGAAGGCGAGGGATTGCGATAACCGTTTGAATACAAAAAGTCAGGCAGACCAAGGTAGGAGTGACACCGAGCCCGTCTGAAATGAGCTCAATGAAAGGCAAACAAACGAGGAAAAAATAAACTAGTCGTTTACAAAAGGCCCGGGGTGGGAGCAGTTGCCAAGTTCCCCAGCAGTTTGCCGAGCCCAGCGCCCCGGCTGAAAGGTGCTGCTAAAAGGCTGGGTCCTGTTCCCACTGGAAATCCTCTTTCTCAGCATTTTGTTACCCAGACGCTCCCCATTTAGGAAGCCTCGCAGTCCGTATCCCAGTTGTTCTTAAAGAAGGTGAAGGCTGCAAAATCAACTGCTGTTAAATTAGCAAGTTAAAATTGGTAGTCAGAAATGAGGAGTGGAAACACCGGCTGTCTGCCACTGGCAGTGGCTGTCCCTCGCTCTGCTGTGCGGTGCAAAGCAGAAATGGGACAATTTCAATTTCTTGTATGGTATCAGACTTACTGGTACCACGATGGCCCAACTAAAATGTGAAATACAAAGAAGAAACCTAATTTTTTCCTTTTTCCTAATATGCCTTTTGGGTGCAGTTGCTTGAGGATAGTAAATAAGAACAGCACATCATTGTAATTTAGAGGCAGCACGAACATCAGATATTACGATAGTTTCCCAGGAAGCATATTAACATTTTTATACTCTGAAATACCACACGTGAGAAACAAAGGATCACAGGAGCAGCGAGCTTCATGGGACGAGGAGGTCTGGGAGAGCTGGGCTGGCGAGGGCGGGGAGCCGCAGCACCAGTAAAAGCCGTGTTTCCTCCGTGGGAACCAGTTAACCGTAAACCCGACGCTTTGGATAATGTCGTGGCGTATCAAAGGTCCTTACTGCTTCCTTCACTTGCCTTTCCATAACAGAGGTTTTCATTAGACTCGCACCACTTTGTGTTTAAAGAGACACGGTGGGTGTTTTGCAGCGGGAACTGGATTTGCCGAGTTTATCCTCTGCAGCGCTGCTGTGGACTGAGAAAGCAGCTGGTGGGGAGGTGGGACACAACGGGGCGAAGCCTTTGCAGAGCAAAGCAGCGAGACACGCCGGGCTGAGCTCCTTCCTGCGCCAGCCCTCATTTCTCCTCATACGGCAGGCTGGTTTCAAGCCCAGCACGCGTTAGCGTTGCCTTCGGCGGGGGGGCTTTGCTGGTCCCTGGGACTGCCACCACCGAGCACGGGTGTTCTCCGCCGCCATGATCCCAC
Organism: Sagittarius serpentarius; assembly: GCA_034782735.1. Taxonomy (NCBI): domain Eukaryota; kingdom Metazoa; phylum Chordata; class Aves; order Accipitriformes; family Sagittariidae; genus Sagittarius; species Sagittarius serpentarius. Next base: position 1,989,697 of record JAVKLA010000084.1, read on the forward strand.
GCACGAGGCTCCGGCCGGGGTCTCCCGGCACCACCTCCCCTCGCTCCCTGCGTGCGGGGCTGCAGCTGGAACCTGCTTGCTGTTCGAAGCGGCAGTGATGCATCTCCGGGCTGTGCACGCGCACACACGCCGGCCGCTTCAAGGTCCGTCAGATTTCCATTACGGCCGGTGTGGCCGCAGCTCGCTCTGCCCGGGGCCGTCCCCTGCGAGGCTTTTTTGCTGTTAAACGGCAGAGGAAGAAAGAACAATAAATGTGTGCTGCCGGTCCTAGGGGCGAACACAAAGCGGTGCCTCCATATACTTTTGTTCGCTCCGAGAGCGTCAAAGACGTCAGTGAGTATTTTTTTTCCTCTAGGGCTTTTTTTTATTTATTATTCCCCTTTTTATTGCTCTGCAGCCTCCCTGGCAGAGAGCAGCTTTGCTCCCTAACCGATTGTTTGCCTGTTTGGAGTTAGACACAAGCTGAGCGCTGTGATGGACTGGGGCTGAAGTGCCTCCTGAGCACTGGTGGGACTGGGCTGAACTGGAAATACACCTTCCAGACACCTGCACTGGTGATTTACATCAAGGGCGCGGGTTTGGGTGCAGCTTTGGCAGCGGCATGGGAGCCCGGGGAAACCCACTGGCTTCTTGGTGCTCCACGGCAAAGACAGACGTGTTCGATGGTGGCTGACACACGGGCTCACGTGGAGCCCAGCATGGAGGCAGAGCCGTCTGAGGCCACCGAGGCTGTTTCTGAGGAGCATGCTGTCTGTGCAGCGGTTCACTCTTCTCCCACGGATGTTTCCTTGCCGTGAGACCTAAGTGGCTGTTACATTCCCTTAAAAAAACCCACCACCTTTGCAAACTTTGGCAATGTATATTTTGTTTGCTAGAAACCTCTGCTCTTTCCTTGCCATGAAATGCATGCCTGACACCTCCTCCCCGTATCGCCATGAACAACTAGCACCCCTCAGACTGGGGATGTGGCTGCACCCTGCCCTGTGAATCCCACCCCAGGGGGTGCCGGGCAGGGGACAGGGTGTGCTCACAGCCCCAGGCGTGAGTTACACCCCAATAAATCACGTCTGGGTGTGTTCTGCTGCATGCAGGAGAGGAGCTGAGAGGAAACCCCCAGCGCAGCAATGCCTGGCCGTGCACCCCCGGCCCCGAGGCCAGCCTGCGCTGGGCTGCTCGTGGGGGCTGTGCCGCTGCAAGGGGCTTCCCCGGGGCCCAGGTTGTGTGTTGGAAGGACACCGTGAGATTTCACAAGCAATAAAATACCAAAAGCTGAGTCTTCTTCCTGCCTCTGTACAACACGCAGCCAGCACCGGAGCTCTGCACTTTTTGGGTAGGTGCCGTGGCTGTTTAAGGGCATCTCCCCAGCGTGGTTCTGCTGTGGTGGGTGATGTTCAGGTACTCAACCCTTCTTTCGCAGGGCATCGCTGCCAGGAGGACGAGCCGCATCACTGCAGGAAAATGGGAATATTCCCTGCAACCCAACAGAAGAACCACTTTGCATTTAGGCTGGAGACGCAAGCAGGGTTTCAGCCGAGTGTTTATAAATAAATGCCTTGTGCCTAGGGAAGGCGCTGCCACTGTCCATACCGTCAGGCGTGTGCCGGGAGATGAGCCGAGTCCAAAGGGTGGTGGGGTCAGAGCCACTCTGGTTTAGCATCGCTTATTTTCCTGGCCCGTGCTGAAGGTGCCAGAGGGAGGTGGACACGGGCTGTCCTCTTCTCTGCCTGCCTGGTCCTGCCCTCGTGCTGGTGCCGAGCCTTTGGGTCGCGGCTGGCCAGAAGCTGGGCTGTGAGCAGAGTTCTGCGTGGGGACAACCTTTTCCCCGCTTTATTTCCAAGGCAGATCAAGCAGTAGGAAGAGTAGCCTTAAAAATTCCTCTAATTAAAACAAAATCCCTCGTGGCCTCATACACAGAGAGATATTACAGACTTAAGGGATGTAGAAAATGTATATTTATTGATTGGATCAACTGTTGCAGCTCCTTCCATAGAGTCCGGTGAGAGCATTAATAGATGACTGACCAGGCTGGCGAGGAGGGCAGGGAAGCGGGGTTTGGCCGGTGCTTTCACTGATGCCAGCCCACTGGGCTCCTGGCCCAGGCACCTGTGTCGCGGCGAGCCCCTGAATACCTGCCTGGTACATACACATATATACATTTATGTACATAGCTACTTAGCTAGGCATCGCCTCCAGCGCCCATCCTGGGAGTCCCGCGTTTCTGGCCCTGCTTTGCCGGGCTGGGGCTGGCTCCGCCACGGGACGTGCTGCCCGGCGCTGGGCTCCCACCACTGCCTGTTTGCCGGCTGTGCGTTTGCGCAGTTGCACCCACAGTGGGTTGTTTCTGGCTGCTTTGCTTCTGAGTCCACTTGCAATGGCCGTTTTTTCGATTGCAGGAATGGAAGATCATTTCTGGTAAAGCCTCAGCAGTGATCGAGGGACGTGCTTTTCAGTGAGAAACAGCCACTCGAAAGCTTTCGCAGGCTGAGATTTTGTGCTTAGCAAGTTGCTCCACCGCAGTCTGAACCCCAAGAAATGTGCGTATGTAGTGGAAATGTCTGCAGGCCTGGCTTCAAATGGCGCTGGCAGATGATGCTGTAACTTCCACAACGTAAACATTACAGAAAAATAGAGTAAATACGGGGGATTCTATTTTTCCTCATTTTTTTTCCTCACTCAGGCCAGGAACTGCTAGAGCTGAAATAAATCACTGCAGAAGTGAGACTGACCTGAATCACTTTACACAGTGGAGACCTTGTCTCCTGCTTTTGGAGCTTCTGGTATTCATGCTGTGCCAGAACAGAGCTTAAGTTGTCTGTATGGCAGTAGCTGCTTCCTACGCCCTGGGGAGCTCGGGGGAAGGTGTGAGATCGGCCCGCGTGTGGCAGCAAGGCTGCTGGGGAGACAAAACCAGCAGCTCTGGCGTGCCGGGGGAACCAGCGGGTGTTTTCGGTGCTGCACCATCCTGTGCTTGGCGCTGGCGGGTTTTCCTGCCCTGTGCAGGGCTGCCGCTCCGCTGGGCTCTGCTTGGCCCTGCATGAGCACCCAGTCAGGTCATGCACGAGCACCTAATTAATTCAGGCGTAAGTGCCTCATCAGTGAATGCACAAGTGCCCAGTTAATTTACATTTGAGCACCCAAGCAGCTCATGCAAGACCACCCAGTCAGTGCATGCATCAGCACCCAATTAGTTCATGCATGAGTGCCTGGGAGGCGCACGAGTGCCCAACCAGTGCACGCGCGAGCAACCGAAAAGATCCTGCATGAGCGTGCAGGGAACCTGCACACAGATTCACAATTAGCTCACGCACGAGTGCAGGATTAGTCCGTGCATGAATGCCCAGTTATTGCATGCATGAATGCCTAATTACTGTACACATAAGCCCCCAATTAGTGCATGCATGAGCACCCAAGGAGTTCACGCATGAGTGCCCAGTTATTTTGCATATGAATGCCCAATTAGCGTGTGCATGACTGCTCAATTATTTCATGCATGAGCACCGAGTGATTTACATGTGATTTCCCAGCTGGTTCACCCGAGTGGGAGCAGGGACACCCGTGGGGACTGCAGCCGGTGGCTGACCCGCAGCAGGGCAGGAAGGAGCACGGCAGGGCGGAGGAAACGCAGGCAGCGGCGCAGCGACATGGCTGCCGTGGATGTGCTGCAGCGGTGCAGGAGGAAACGCCCACCCTGCAGCCAGCCCAAAGCACCCTGGCATGCCTCGGCACCCCTGAGCTCATCTGAGGGCAGCGCAGTGCTCTGCTCAACCACAAAAAACCAGCCCTGGCGAGTGCTGTGGCTCACAGGAGGGAGGAGTAGATGATCATAACGGCCCTTCCAGCCTTAAAAATTTAGGAAGCCTTTGATGTGCAGGCAGGGCCCCTTGCAGATAAACCACGTTGGGTTTAGGGCTTGCGCTGGAGCACCCAGCCCAAATAAGAGGGAAGACAGAAAAGAAAAAATGGAGAAGCTCAAGGGAGGAAGTAAACTTAACACTCCTCCCTGACCTGGCCCTGCAAGCACACCGAGTCTGTGTCCCAAACCCCCTCTGCCTCGCGGTCCGACTGGGACCCCTGCAAAGCCCGCTGTGGGAGCGAAGCCGCAAGGCATGGTCACGCAGCGTGTGGCTGTGACGTGACTTTTCCTTTGGTGTTCACGTTGTCTCTAAACCAGTCTTTCACTTCGGGAGGGATCAGATTAAAGAGAGCTCCCAGCTCTCGGTGCATCCAGCTGGCCTAGGAGCCCAGGCTGGGGCGCTGGGAGCGGTGAGCAGTGGGCTGGACGGCTCAGCCTGGCTGAGCTGCATCACCCCTCGTCCCTCCGCACGCACAAAAGCAGGTGGTGTGTTCCTGTGCTGATATGACCCTGCCGAGATTCCAGAGAGGTATTTTTATTTATGGATCCTGCATGAACCGCTCACCACAAGTCACCTGCAAAAACTTGCAGAGAGCAGATGACCTGAATACATATTAATCAGGCTCACAAGTCGTTTAGTATTAGTTTTTTTCTATCACGCTTGCAGGATGGCAAGGAACGCACTGCCTCGTGGAAAGCAATGTTTAGACAAAAAGCCGTCTATAGCTTGTCACATATTTAAGCCTGTTTGCCTTGGAGGTAAGCCCAGGCTGCCCTGCCGTGGTGCCACGCTGCAGCTGCCTCTGCTCCGGGGCAGACCCTGGGCAGAGAAGGAGCAATAGTTCTGTGCACACCGGAGCCACGGAAGGGCCGTCCCGGCTTTGGGGACAGGACATTGCATGGCCCGAGGCCGTGTTTGGGGGTTTCAGAGCCCTGGTGCGTGACGCTGACGCTGATGGGAAGTGTTTGACCCCGTCCTGGGTGGTTCTTCCGATGAAGGAGCATTTCTCCCTGGGCAGGAACACCTTGACCCCCTGTGCCTGCTACCCAGCAATAACAGATGGTGACCCCTTTCCCGGCTTGAGAACCTGGGGGACAGTCCCAGGTCTGGTATTTCATGCACTCCGGTCTCACTCTGGACTGAAAGCTTTTGCAGATCAGGTGTGGGGACAAGGTGCTCAGAGCACCAAGCACAGGTTGAACCTGGTTCCCATTCCCCAGGGGGTGTGAGAGTAACCCACGGGAGACAGAAATGCGCCCAGACTGGATCTGTGCGGTGAAGAGGATGGCAGGTAGTGAAAACGCTTTCTTTATTGTCCCAAATTTGTGAACAATAAACTGGGGGACTTGGGGTCTGATATTGATGTTAACAGACTGCTTACGGCGATCAAACCCTCAGCATCAGCGGTGGCAGCTCCCCGCTGGAGTTTTATAGAGCATTTCCTTTTATAGGGCATTTTGTTTTTCCACGGGATTTATTCAGGTTCTATAGCAGGGATTCAGGGAGATAATAACGTACATTAACCAGGGCGCTGAAAACTGCTTCGCCAACAAGATTGATCAAAGCAGCCCAGGACCGATAGCAAACCCTCCGTAACGCAGTTTGCAAAACACTTGCCAAAACAATTGACGCCTGGTAAAAAATAACTCGTTGGCAGCCTCGGGGCGGGGGGGGGTGGTGGGTGCTGCGGCCGGTGAGGGACCTGGCTCCAGCAGCCGGAAAGCTGGCGGCTGGGGACTGCAGCGATGAGCAAGGGCCAGATCCGGCTCCCCCTCGCCCAAGGCAAGCGCCAGGCTTTGGTATTGAGGTGTGAGTGCCTGGGAGGAGCCGCCGGACAGATCCTGCCCCAGGATGACGTGGGTGCCAGGACGGCAAGTCATTGGGGTGCCTGGCCGCATGCGGACCCGTCCTTCCAGGCAGCGCTTGCCACCCCATGGGTACCTCGCGGACAGGCTGTCACTTGCCAGGCAGCACAATGCGTTTTGGATGGGGTCAGAGTCTGCAAGGCTTCCCCCCCCCGGCAGACGCGGAACGCTGCTGGCAGTGCCTCCGTCTCACGCTTACATCCCGTTCCTGTGCAGTTGCTTTGCAGCGCGGCTCTGCAAGGAGATCGGGAGCTGCCGGCTTGATGCATCAGCCACAGGAGGATGATTATCGGTGACTGCGATGTCATTAGATGAGGAAGAGTACCCGCAGCCGCCTCGGCTGTGATGTCCGTGCTCCGGCCGCGGCCGGCAGTGCCTGACGGAGAGGGTTTGTGTTGACAGGATGAAGTGGCCAAATCCCTCTTCGTGTGGAGCTGCAGCCCTGCTCTGGGGGTGCCTGGGTGTCACCGCTGGGCCCACACACCCCAGGACGCGAGGGGAGAGCAAGGAGGTGAATTAATTAAAGAAGGTGCTTTACTGCTGCTGTTGTTTTTATTGATTATCAGCAAAAGAAAGCGACTGCTGGTGGAGTCTGGAGAAGAGCAAGGAGTGAGCAGAGGTGCAGGAGGCACGTTGGAGGAGGAGAGAGGGAAGGAATTCCTGGAGGGAGAGGAGACAAAGGCGACATTTCTACAGTCGGCTGCTACAGACACGTGCTACAAAATACATCAGCATGCCGCGTCCATGGTGGGGCAGAGCAGAAGTAATGGGCTAAGTTGAGCAAAGTGGATTTAGGTTAAATAAGAAGAAAAATCTCCTATGGGGGATGTTACTGCAGAGGTGCAGTGTGGAAACAGAGCTGGTGTGATGCTGCAGCCACACTGTCAGCCCAGCTTTTGGTTCCCAGACCTCGGCGTTTCTTATGGCAGACATGCACAAAGTCTGTGGTTTTTCACTTAAAATCGCCTAGGCTTGGCGACGCGTCCTGTGGGGAAGCACGCGACCCTGGGGCGGGAGGAGCGGAGCCTTAGATGGCAAACTGCTCCTCGTCACCAGGCCCTTTTCCTGTTAATCCCTGTGAAGTGCCTTATATAGTGCACCCAGAGAAATTTATAAATAAATGCTTTTTGTCACAATTCAGGAACGCACTCCCTCCGTGGCATTTAAAGCACTTCCTTCCGCCAAGGCCATGCCCCTTCACGTGCGAAGAGCAGCGCCAAGCCCCAGCGCCGGGAGCAGCCACGGCTGGGGCTGTGCCGGGCAGGAGGAAGGCTTCTCCGCCTCCTCTTGCTGCTGACCGCTTTGGGGAAGGAGGCAGGACGTGACTGGGATGGGGTTACACTGGGATTACAGAAGCAGCCACCCACACTGGAGCCAGCTCTGAGGACCGTTGACTGTCACCATTTGGGTTCAGGGCCACTGTTTTATACCTCATCCCTTTGCAGCTGGGTCCCCGAGGCAGCTCCCTCCTGCCCTGGGCCGAAGGCACCCATGGGTGTCCCCGGAACAGGCAGGCCAGGAGGAAGGCGAGTGCTGCTTCTGCACCCGCTTGCACCGGGAAAATACCGGGAGGTCCGGAGCATGGGAGTCCTCATGGGAAAGCCTGGGGCTCCCGCTGTGCAGGACAGACAGGACGAGGGTCGCTCAGCAGCTGCCTCTAGCCTTAAAACCTGCCGAGCCCCCGTCATCTGCCCCGGCCTCAGCTCAGGGTTAATCGTATAGTAAAACCAGACTTCGTGGCTGTCGCTCTCTTGCACACGAGGATTAAGCAGAAACTCACGGCAGCAGGAACAGAGATGTGACTTACAACGGCTCAGATCCTTCCCCACTAACGAAGCTCCTTCATTAGTAGGGGATGGTGTGGCAATACAGGCCGGGCCACTTGGCTCTGCCGAGGGCACTGGCATCCCGACCTGCGGGCCCAGCTCACCGGCGGCAGCAGCGCTGCAAGACTGGTTTGGTGTTTGCCAGATACTGGAGCTCCTCGGAGAAGAAAAGCAGAGGGTTTCCTCCGCAGCTCAGTGCCGGGGAGGGAGGGATCTGCCTCCTCCAGTGCAGCCGGGCTTGTCCTCGTGCCTGCGCCGGGGCCGTAGCCGGGCTCTGTGCCCGCGGCACTGCTGCCCGGGTGCAAACCACGGCTCCGTTCTGGCCCAATAAGGGGAGAGCCGAGGCCCTGCACCTCCCGGCCTGGGATGCTCACAAAAAAAGATCCACGAGACTCAGAGATCTGTTGCCTGAAGAGAGACTTGGCAGAGCTATAAATAGCCCAGCCGAGTGTCGTGCAGCGAACCTGAGCAGAGCCGGCTGCCCTCGTGGCCAGGCGCTCCCGGGAGCCTGGCGGGGATGACCGGCCCTGCTGCTCTGCAGTGCGGCCCGGGGGAGCCTGCCCGCTCCGGCCGGGCAAGCCGAGACCATGCTGCAGGCTGTGGGGTCGGGGCAGAGCCCCGTCGCCGCTCCCGGGGCTCCCCGTGGGCTCCCCCATCCTGGGCACTCTGCAGAACTCTGACCCGCTGCCTCTCCCGAGCAGGTCCTGCTCTGGCAGCTGCCCATCATCTGCCCGGCCGTGGCATTCCCCCCTCTTCAGCCCCGAGGTCAGCACCTCCAGCCCCCGCCGGCTGCCTGGAGCCTCCGGAAACATCACCATAAAAATATTTACTCCCACTGCTGCTGAGATGGAAGCTCATAAAGGGCTGTCGCTAAGCCTGTTACTGCATTAGCACCAGCATCCAAAAGAGACGAAGGCAGGGTCCCAGCTGGGGGTGGCCTGCGGTCACCCAGAGCATGTTAGTGGGCGCAGGGCATCGCCTGCGTCCCGGCAGGGCGGGCACTGCCAGCTCCCCCTTCTTGCAGAGGGAGCAAGAGGAGCCAACCTGCAGAAGAAAGCAAGAAAAACACCGCTCCAGGGGTGCAAAGAGACCATCAGTTATTTCCCAGAGCGGTGCAGAGGGATCTCAATGTTAATAAGGCTGAGGCCTGAGGCTGTAATTTGACAGCTACAGCCCAGCCCTCTGCTCTGGCCACATACTTATTTATCGACACTTTTTTTCTTGGCCAGAGCAGCTCTTGGTGCAGCCCCAGAACGTCGGCAGCTCCCATGTGTGGGGTGCCGGGCAGACAGCAGGCAACCTGCAGCCATTGCCTGGCCAGTGCACCCAGGTTTTGAGCATTTGAGCTCAGAGAGGAGGCTGATGCCCTCAAGTTATCCATCTGAAGGCTGGAGGTCAGGACCCATGCTGCCAGCAGTGGTCTTACAAACTTAGTGCCCTACAGCCCTGCAGCGTTACTCCTCGCTCGCTTTTCCGCTGCTCTCTGCCTTCAGCTCCTCTTAAGGCTGAAGCTCAGGTCTGGACCCAGTTGGAAACAGTAAATATTTTATTTGCTGTTGGGAGTTTTGACCAGTATCTCAGGGGTTGCAGAGGTCACATCAGGAAATATCCACTTCATTAGCAAAACGGATCGGCCCATTCCTGGGGTGCCTGCTCACCAGGCAAAAGCGCAGCCGTGGAGCGAACTCCAGCCTGTCCCCCGAGTGCTGTTACCAGCCGTAGGCTTGTCTTCCTTGAGCAATCAAATTAGACAGATTTCAGTGCCCAGAGTGGTCTCCCTGGTTCTCAAGGCCACGCATGCGATTAAAACTGGTCTCATTAAGAGCCAGCTCAGCATGGGCAGTGCCATCTCCGTCTTGCCGCTGTTCATACCGGGCAGCACTGTGGAGGCACCAGAAGGGCTTCTTGGCACCTCTGCTCAAGTGAAATGGAGCAACCAAAATGGGAGCTGGCTGGCAGCCACCCTGGCAGACGGGCCCGCGGGGGCAGCCGGCAGGGGCAGGTGTATGCCCGGAGGACATTTATCGAGGGCAGGAGCACCACGCGGGAAAGCCAAGTGGCCGAAGCGCCAGTGTCACACCCATGTGCCAGGATGCTGCTGGCCCCGCTGCTCCCTCGCTGCCGGCCCCAGCGCAGGACCCCATGAGACCTCACGGGCGGGTGCGAGGGCAGCAGACGGGTTACGAGTGTGAGTCTCCTTCGCTGTTTCCCACCCGGAGGTTAGCACAGAACGGGCGGGCAGCACGGGGTTTGACTGCCAGCCCCCCGCTGCAGGGCTGGCGACGGCGGGGCTTAGCGGGTTCCCTGCCAAGGCACTGCAGCACCGGTTCAGCCCTTCGACCCACGCCGACAGCGCTAGCTCCTGCCGAGTTACCCACGCTGAGCTTTACCCCGGCTTTACTCCAGGGAGAGCAGTAATGCAAACCAGGGTATCACAGTGCCGCATCAGGCCTTGCCTTGGACTTCGGGGTGAACGGAGAGTTTGTATTCTCCCCTCTGTCCTTACCTTGGATTTCACATGTACGTGAAACATCACACCTTGTCGTGGTGAACGTAGGGTGAAGCCGCTCGAACGGCTGCGTGTCACCCCTGAGCACTGGTGCGGTGCAGGGCCAGTTCTTGGCAGCATGGTACCCAGGGCTGGGATTTTATCAGCTTTCCCACATGAGACAAGGCTGGACCTGTGTCACGGTTTAACCCCAGCCAGCAACCAAGCATCACGCAGCCGCTCGCTCACTTCCTCCCCACCCCCAGTGGGACTGGGGAGAGAATTGGGAAAAAAAAAAGTAAAACTTGTGGGTTGAGATAAAGATGGTTTAATAAGACAGAAAGGAAGAAAATAATAATGATAGTGATAATAATAATAATATGACTAATAATAATAAAAGGATTGGCATATAGAAAACAAGCGATGCGTAATGCAGTTGCTCACCACTCGCTGACCGATGTCCGGTTAGTTCCCGAGCAGCGATCCCCCCCAGGCCAACTCCCCCCAGTTTATATACTGGGCAAGACGTCCCACGGTATGGAATACCCCTTTGGCCAGTTTGGGTCAGCTGTCCCGGCTGTGTCCCCTCCCAAATTCTTGTGCCCCTCCAGCCTTCTTGTTGGCTGGGCATGAGAAGCTGAAAAGTCCTTGACTTAGTCTAAACTCAACTTAGCAACAACTGAAAACATGAATGTGCTATCAACATTCTTCTCATACTAAATCCAAACCATAACAGCTACCAGAAAGAAAATTAACTCTATCCCAGCCGAAACAAGGACAATCTGGCAGGACTCGGTGAGACACCCCCGGGGAAAAGCAGCGGCTCCCGCAGGACATGAGGCTGATGGTTTAGTGAGGGATGCTCCCACCTTTGCTGGGCGTTCCCCAAGCTTTGCTGCCAGTATAACAGCAGGAAAAACCCAAGAAAGGAGGGCGCCCTCTTGGCCTGTTCAGGAGCGGGGGAATCCGTCTGGCTTTGTGGGGCAGGGAGAGCTGCCGAGTACTGCGGGGGAAACCGAGCACCTGCCTGCAGCGGCCTGAAAGTCTGGACATCTGGGGACAGTGGAGGAGGAGGAGGTTACATCGAGCTCCAGGAGACCTGGATCTGTTCCTAATGGGGCCACTAAGGGCCTCAGGGACCTTTCACAGGTCACTCTCCCCTGCTCCTGCCTTAGTTTCCTCAGCTGTAAATATAAGAAGCTGCAGCAACGCCAGCCAGCTTGGGACGGTCTCACAAGGCTCAAGTGATCAAAGACCATCATGCGTTGAAGATCTCAGGTGGAAAACGCCCTCGAGGTGCAAAGCTACAACTAATCACCACTGACAGAACTCGTTCTTTACTCTTAGGGTGAGCCATCTTTCCAAGAACACTTTGCACATGGTGGTCCCTGGCCTGCAAGCAGCTCTGTGGACAGAGAAATCCGAGGGGACGCCAGGAATCTGCTGGTGGGGAGCCACACAAGAGACCCGCTTTTACGTGTACACAGCACTGCCGAAATGCAGTTTCTCTGGGTGGCCACGGGGCTGGGTACCCAGTGACGTCGCAGCAAATCCTGCCACAAAGATGCCCTGGGATCTCTCAGGGTTGGGAATATATAATCCCAATGCCACAGCCCCCCCGCTCCGCTGTAACGCTGCCCTGTTTTCAGCGCCCGGCTGAGCTGCCACGCCACACAGCTGCCCAACGCTGAAACCAGAGCCCCGCGGTGCCCGCTCAGACCCGCAGCAGGGCAGAGCTTGGGGAAGGCGGGGTACGGACACGCGCACACACACACACACAGTGTGTCCTTATGGTGCCAACAGGCCGGCCTGGCTCCGGGGTCTGTCACCAGAGGCACGTCCCTGTCACGCCTGGTGTGAGGGCAGAGCCAGGCCCATGGGGGTCAAGGACACCACAGCAGGATCAGGCCCTCCCAAGGCAGTTACCCCCAAAGGGGCCCGGACTCCCCAAGGCAGTGGGTCCCTCCCAGGGGTTCAAGGTCGTCCCCCCCACGCCGGGCAACGGGGTCCCCAAAGCAGAGGGGACCCTCCCAGAGGAATCATGGCCCCCGAAGGCAGCAGAGACCCCTCCAAGGGAATAAGCCCCCCCCAGGGGATCAGGCTCCCCCTTCCCAGGGGATCAGGCTCCCTCCCCCGGGGGATCAGGGTCCCCAAGGCGGCAGGGACCCCCCCGCTAAGGGATCAGCCTTCCCCCCCCCACCCCGCACCGG
>JAVKLA010000084.1:2002733-2020446 GCA_034782735.1 Sagittarius serpentarius
CCCCCGGGAAGGTCACGCAGGGCTGCGGCCTGCACAGGCGCCGGGCCCCTGGGAGCCGCCCGGGAGCGTCTCCCTGGGCCCCCTTCTGCCGAGGTGAGGAAGGGGCTGTGCAGCATCCCCTTCCCAGGGCCCTCTCCGGCCCTGGTGGGTGCTGGGCTTGGGCCTCCCCCTCCTCGGGCTCCATACTGTCTGGTGGGGAGGCGGTGGGTGCTGGGCTTGGGCCTTGTCCCACTTTAAGGGCCCCATCCTGTCCGGGGAGGGAAAGGGGAGGGAGGGGCTTGTGTCTCATCTCCGTCCTAAAGCCACATCTTGTCCTGGTGAGGGAAGGAGTGGGTGCTGAGCTTTAGCATCATCCCCATCCCAAAGCCCCATCCTGTCCTGCTGGGGGAGTGGTTGGGTGCGGGGCTTGGGCCTCGTACTCTTGCCAAGACCTCACCCTACCCTGGTGAGGGAAGGGTTGGGCCTAATCCCCCTCCTGTGGCTTCATCCTGCCCTGGAGTGGCTGCTAGAGCTGTGGTCTTTTCTTCTTCCCTCAAGACCCCATCCTGCCCTGGGCTGGGGAAGGGGTGGCTGCTAGAGCTGCACTATGATCCCTTCCCAGACCCACCCTGCCCTGAGCTGGGTGCTGGGGCTTTGTGGTTTTCCTCAAGAGAGGGCCAGCTATGATCTCGTGATTTACGGATAAGGTGCGTATGTAGTGGTGCTGGGCTGCCTTGTGGGGAGGATGCCTCTAACTCCATGGGAGAATGAGCTGAGACTGGGGCCCGGCTCTGTGGTTTTCAGGTGGGTGCATGGGGTGACACTCGGAGCTGCTTCCCACCCCACGGCAGGTGCAGGGCACCCTCCCTCCAGCAGCACAGCCCGCTGCCAGTCCCTGTCGTGGTTGGCCTGTGAAGGATGCTGTGCCCTGGAGCAGTGCGGTGCTGGGGAGGGCAGGCTGGCCAGCGCTTGCAGCTCTATTGAAAGATAATAGTTTTTTTCTATGGCGCTGTTGGCCCTCGGCAGCATGGGCCTGCACTGAGATGCTCCTTGCCTAAACAATGAGGAGGGAAGATGCTTTTTGCCGGTCACTCTGTGGCTGGTTATGTAATGGCAAATGCCCTCTGAACTCAGCATGCAGTGGAGGTGTGCGAAGGCCTGATGTGTGTGAGAGCTTGCTTGCCCTCTTTCCGTAAAGAGGCTTTCCTGGAGGAACGACCCACAAGTGAATTTCTGCTATTTCCCTTTTCCTGTGGGCTGCACCCCCAGAAGACTTTCCCAAGGGACTGCCAGATTCCTGGATAGTGAATCCAAATCTGCAGGCAGTTGGTTGGGCTGTTCTGAGCCATGTCTTGTCCTGCCAGGGCTTCTGGGCCACAGCCTAACACACCCACTGGCTTAAACCACAGCGTGGAGGGGAACAAACTGCCTGGAAGTAGCTTTTCCAGAGCTGTGGTAGGGGCACGTGCTCCCTGTTGGCGTTTGAGCGCAGTTTTTGTCATTCCTCCTGATGCTATTAGTGTGTGTTAATAGCAGTGCTCTATTAAACATTGTATCTAACACGTATAAATTAAGTTTGCAATAGAAGTCTTCAACTGCAGGCAGAGTGAAGAATTGAAGTATTGTAATCATAGGGCTGCAATTATGTAACTGGATTCTCTTTCTCTCTGGGTAGCAGGCTCCTTTAATTGCTGTAACAAAGCTACTCCTTCAGTTTTCTGGGACTGTTCCAGGAAGCGCTCATTGCAGCAGATTTTCTTCACTCCCCAGTAGAGCTAAAAATGTGTAGTTTCACTATTTCAAAACATGCTTGGTAGTATCAGTCAAGACTTACAGCACTGTAAAAGGATTTAGGAAACTTAATGGTGCTCTGCAGGCTTAATTGGAGGCGCTCCTTGCCCGTAAGAAGCTTATTCCCACAAAGTTTTAGTATGCTCTGGTAAGAGCTGCTGCTGCGGTGAGCAGCTGCGATCCTTCTCAGTGCAGACCTTCGCTTGACCAGTCCTCCAGGTAACATGTGCCTCCTGACTGGGCCTTGCATGTGGCTTGGGAGCAAGGGGTCTGATGCCCGGAGGGGTGTTGGACTGTGCCAGCCACCAGCAGGACTGCACGGGGCTCCTTCCGCAGGGCATGTGTTGCAGCCTTTGCTTGAAGAAAGGCTGCAGGGCTGGAATTGCCAAATCCCCGTTTTCTAGGATAATATGAACTGCACTGGAAACTTCCCGATGCTGAATGCCTCCCTGGAAAGGCTGTGGCAGATCTATGAGTAAATGGCTTCAGTGACTAGTACGAAGCACCTGACCTAACTTTTAGAGTGCAGGGGGTTACATGCTCAGCTCCAGTATACTACTCTTTAGTTTCTGAAAGGTCAAGGGCAGCACTAGCATGCTGGTTTCTAGCATCTGTGTTGTGGTTCACAGGCGGGGGGTGAGGAAAGGAGGCTGCTTTGGCAGGCCCTAGCTGCGCTAGCTCTGTGGTGGGGCTTGCTTCCCCCAGCCCCTCTTTCTAGGCTGCAGCATGGTGTTAACTTGTTTCTGGCTTGTCAGGCTGGCTTTGACCTGCGGGAACAGCTAAAGTTTGGGTTTCGGTGGCAAAGCAGCAGTGAGGTGAGGGGATGATGATAAGCTGAATGTGGAACAACACTCTTTCCAGGCTAAACTAGCAGTAACTAACACCTGGCATGGGGTGGAATAAAAGCACTGCTGCTGTTAAGCTCCCTGAGCCTCCCTGCCGGAGATGGGCGGTTTGGAATCTGTTGCTTGCAAGGCTCTGAACAGATGATGCTCCAAAACAGTGGTGCACCTGGAAGGCAAAACTTGGCTGTAGCATCTTGATGTATAGGAGGGCTGTGGCTCTCTGCAGATCCCGTCTCCTCCCACACAGTAAGCTTTTTCTGCATGTGTTTAATGCAGGTGGTATTGTTGGACTACCTCTGATCTAACCTCTGTACAATGCCAGCGCTACAGTGCTCCAGCTGTGAGGGGCACTTTAGCCTGGGACTACTGGAGGCTACTCTGATAAACTCACCCTGGCCATAACAGGGTGTTTGTAGTATCGGCTTGTGACGCAGCCTGCCATAGAAAGGACAACCTCTGATGCACAGGAAGCTTCTCCTTTCTTGGGAAGGGATTAAAGGAATCTATGTTCTGCCTTAGGTTCACGATGTCTGACAGAAAGGCTGTGATCAAGAATGCGGACATGTCCGAGGACATGCAGCAGGATGCTGTAGACTGTGCTACACAGGCAATGGAGAAGTACAACATAGAAAAGGACATTGCAGCATATATAAAGAAGGTAACTATGGGATGAGGGGGCTGCTCTGGCTGAGACTTCCTGAAGCTCTTAAGTATGTGTGCCTGTTGTGAGCCTGAGTGTCTGAGACTTCATACTTGCGTGGCTGGAGGGAGAAGGTGCTTTCTTCTTGGCTTCTTTCCTGGTATTCCCAAGAGGATGGAGTGACTTCTCCAAGGTCAGAGCAGGGCCTGGTCTGTTGCTCTGGCAAGCTCTGAGCAAATGGTGTGAGTGCTATCCCTCTGGATTTGCCAGCCTAGAAAGAGCTGGCTGCAGTCTCTATTTAGGGCTTGCTCAGCAGATGCTGCTGCTTGACTTGCAGTACCAGTGCAGGGTGGGATTACTCTGATGTTTCACTCAGAGTAGGCAGCTGTGCATGTGTGGTTCTGTCTGCCATGTTCCTGGCTCTGGGGTGGGTGGTGTGGAGGAGGATGGGGCCTTGTGCTGGCTGGCAGGGTTGTGAAAGGTGCTGCATTAAAAACAGTGCAAGCAGCTGCCCTGGCTTGTGAAGAGGTGTCTCACCATTTGCAGGAGCCCATTAATTTAAGTCTCATGCTTGATGGCATCTGGGGAGTTGTTCCCTCTGTAGCCACTTCTCTGAATGGTCAGGCAAAGTGCTTTTGAAGGAGGAAAGTGTGACATCATAGGCAATGCAGTCCTGGCACCTGGGGTAGCTTTTTGGGCCTTGCTTGTAATCTGAGCTTGAGTGTAGAGGATTCAAAGGTGTCTCTTAACCTCTCAGATCACTTTGAGGTGAGATTTATCTCAAAGTGCTTGGGGCAATGCAGCCTCTAAAGTGGGTGAGTGCAACAGAAGGCATCCAGAAAGAAGTTGGCCTTTATTTCCTGAGAGTGTTGGGAGGAGGGAAGCAATTTGATGCACCTTCATGCCCTGGCAAGAAAGCCTTTTCCTTACTTCAAAGGTTACCCGCAAAGAGCTCAAGCTGTCTTGCTGGTATCTGAGGACTAGCACTTGCTTTAATCTTGAATGTTGAGGCTGTTGTTCTGGCTCTGTCTCAGGGGAGGGAAGGGTGTTCTTGGTAGCTGTGTATTAATTAGAGGGAGGAAAAGGGTCTTTAACCCTATCTTACCTGCTAAGTCGGAGCAGACTAACTATTAAGCCAGTGTTTATCTTGTTCACTTCTGACCTCATAGGTCTCCATGTGCTGTCTGGCCTGTGAATTTGCCTGGTCACTTTCAATGCAGACTTTCTCCCCTTTATGTGAAGAAGAGTCTCAAACAGCAGAAGCCAGACTTCTCCTTCCTTTTTTTAGGTGACCTTTAAGTTCAAATGCCTTGCTGGAGCAGACATGCCAAAATCTTTTTTTATTTTTTTGTGAGTGGGTTTGGAATGAGAGAGGAGAAATATTCCCCTGAGCTAGCCTACACGCAGGGCTTGAATAGCACCGTACCAAGGAGAGCTCTTGTGTCTGTTCTTTTTGCCCAGGGCTGATGGGTGCTCCAAGTCTCAGGAGGTGATTTGCTTGTGTTGGATCCTTCAGACAATCCAGTGCAGAGGTCTGGTTGTGTTGGTCACTATCTTGCTTTAATATAAGTGTCTTGCAGTGGGGAATCTAAAGATGCTGCAGGTGGGAGGAGAGGCAATAGTGTGTGAACAGAACCAGCTAAGAAATTGTGCTTAGAACTATTTTCATGTGGGCTTTCTTGGCCTTAATGCCTCTCTTCTCTTTCTTCAGGAATTTGACAAGAAATACAACCCAACTTGGCACTGCATTGTTGGCAGAAACTTTGGCAGCTATGTAACACATGAGACAAAGCACTTCATCTATTTTTACTTGGGTCAGGTTGCAATTCTTCTCTTCAAGTCTGGATAGGAAGTAGGAGCAAGTGAAATTTGGACTGTAATGCACTGATGGCTGAAGCCACGACTCCCTTTAACATGGCTATGCCGCTGCATGGACTGTATACTATATTTAATGTGTATATGTTGCAGTAAAAATCTACTTCTGTTTAGTTGCCTGGGAAGAAGGCGGCATTTTTTTGTTACTGCTTTTTTTTGGTTGTATTGCACTAGGAAACCTGTAAATGCTTAAACAATGGCCTTTACGTGGGAAGAAATAAAACTATTCCACAACAGCTCCCTCAGTGGTAACTCCTTCTTTGAGGCTGGGAAAACTTCTTTGGGCAGGCCAAAAGACCCTAACTTCCTTACTGAGTTCTATTAGACTGTTAATCTTGTAACGAGGAGCAAAGCCAGTGTGAGCCTCTACCCACCCTGCAGACTGTAGAGAGCTGGCTCTCCCAGTAACCTCAGTGCAGGTACTTTGACCTTCACTGAAAGCTGGTGGGGTGGCTCTTGATTATGTGGCTTTCACATACAAGTTGAACTCCACCTCAGACTGTGATAAACAGACTTGCAGCTGGCACCCTTGGTGTTTTCTTTCAGTGCCCATCGCTGTATTTTTTGGCTCTGCTGAAACATTGACCTAGACTTGTAAGCAGCTCAGCCTGGTCTAGAAGACTTCAACAAACATCCCCCTGAGCTGCTGCTTGCTGCAGAAAGCAGCATCCTGTGGCTGAAGTCTTTAGACCTTGATACTGAGATCTAAAGCCACGTGGTCCGTCCCCGAAATGGAGTAGGATATCAAATTGGTGACTGCTGACAACAGCTCTATTTGGCATGTTCTTAGCCAGTTGTCTCAACACTGCCTTAACTTGATGCTCTCCTTAAAGCAAGCTAGTCATGTGGAAGACTTGTAAGTGGCCACTGTCTCCTTTTTTTATTTTCTGTAGCTGATAAGCTATTTCTGGAGGACTGTCCTCCATGTTCTGATATCTGCTTTTGTTCTTAAAGCACAGTACCAAGAAGTTAAATTTACATGTGATGTTTGTGTGAAGGAAACTCATGTGACATCTGCTTCAAAGGCAGACAAATGTCTTGGTCTCCAATAGGTTCAGCAGTGATGTTGTCTTAGTATGTACTGACTCTTGGATTACGCTGCAGGAAGTTCTTTTTATCTGGGTGCGGAGAAATGCCGTGTGATGGCAAGTAAATATCTGGTGCTTGTCATAGTGTCTATTTATTGGTTTGCTAACTAATGCATAGACAATATCACTGGGCTGGTGAGTCTCTGAGATGAACTTGGTGTTGGTAATAAGTCACTGCTGGGGGAGAAAGGGCAGAGTAAAGGGAGCTCTTCATTGTGAAATGACTCGATGACCCAGGTTGACTACTTCCTGAAGTAAAAGTCCTTCTTGTCTCTGTGCAAAATCCAAAGTATGCCTAATTTTGTAATATTGATAGAACAATGTTGTAACTAGAAAGAATGTAGCTGTCATAATTTCATGTTGATGGAAATGTCTGCACTGGGGTAATGTGCCTTGGACTGTCTGGGGCACTGTTGTGGTCTTGTCTATTCAGAACTCCACTCTGGATCTGAAAGGAGAATGTTTTGGGTTTGGTTTTTTTTTTTTTCCAAGCATGAGTCTAATGTGAACCTGTTCACGGTCTCTCATGGAGCAAGATCTGTTCCCTTCATAACTGCAATGGCTCAAATACCATTTATTTTTTTCAAACATTAAAGGTGAATTGACACATTTAAACAGTCTCTAGTTTCTTCATTGCCAGCTGTCCCAAGCAAAAACTGCTCTTGTCCAGAGAGGGTGAGCAGTGAATTCTCTGCCCTGGAAGATGCTGATGACCCAAAGGAGGCAGGTCTGCAGAGGGAGAAACTCAGCCTGAAGAGCATGTGGCCCATCTGTGCTGGTGCTTACCTCCAGCCTGGCTCAAATGCTGTGCCAGAAGGAGGGATTGAGGTGGGGGTGTCCTGCTGCAGCCCTAATGGGATGCTTCTGTGCTGAGTAACCCAGGTTTGAAGGCACCGGGGCTAACCTCCTAGTTAGTGACTTCAGACTGGGGGTGGTATAGCAGCTGGGGTCCTTGCTCCTGTACATGCTCGAATGTGTCTCCCTGCTCTGCAGGAAAGTAGGTTTCCCCCTTCAGGCTTCCTCCCTGTGCTTGGTAGAAAGGCAAGATCCGAAACTCTTGCCAGCTGCCTGAAGCTGATGCATGTTTAATGCCTCTTGCACTGCAGGGGCTGTGGGCTTGCACTTACACAAGCCCCCTCAGCTTGCTATCTTGCTCCTGATGCAACCTAGATTTGGGTTTGTGGCCTCCCTGATATTTTGGAAAAGCTGTGGGCACTTACCAACTACAGCAGTGTGGCAGCTATGCTGTGGGACAGTAACACCAGCATAAGAAACAAGGGGAAGCTGAGCTGCAGACAAACATGACCATGCTAAGCAGCTATAACATGAGCTGAACCCAAAAATCCCAAGCAAGCAGCAGTATGGCTGTTACAGACAGGCAGTCTGCTATAACCTACACCTAGCAGTGCTGAAAAGCAGAGCTGGTTTCTACTTTGGGGGGAGCTGGGAGTGATGCTCATCCCCCAGTAGTCCCAGCCAGCCTTTTAGCTGGAAGTGTAGTTGCAGGGCTTAAGCTCTAGCCCTGCTGTGCTGGGGATCTGTACTCCTGGCCTGGCTAGGTCCGGGTTAACACTGCGGCTCCAAGAAAATGTTTGCAGCTCCAAAAAAAATGTTTGCAACCTTGTGGGGTTGGGGTAGTTTAGCCCCCTTGGTGCACAGGGCTCTTACTCAAAGCAAGTGGCAGAGAAACTGGCTCCTGAATGCCAGCTGCAGCACAGGGGGCTGCTAATCCAAATCTGAGGTGAAAAACTTTTCCAGCCTGAGTTCTGTCTGTGGGAAAGCACCCCTTCCAGCCATGTATCCAGTGGCTGTGGTGCTGGTGTAAATCGGTCCCTGGCGGGATGCGGAGGCCCTGCCAGGGCTGGAGGGACGGTGTGCTCTGGAGCTGACACACACGCAAGGAGAAAGTGGGTTTGGTGCTTCCTTGAATGTGTCACTGCAGCAGGAGTCCTGCTTCAGGCCAAGGAAAAGAAGCTCTAGGTCACACCTTTAGCAATAGGGCAGTGAAACTGAGCCCTGCTCACCTCCCCGTAACCCCTGCAATGGACACTGGTACTGCGTGTCCTCAGCCTTCCCCCTAAACCATCTTTTGTGTAGCTCTGGGGCTCTGGAAGAAACAAACTGCCTAAAGTTAAGCAGCGCTTCCCTCTACACAACTGAGAGCAGGGTGAGGTTTTAACCTGGAGCTTTCTGTCCCTGCTGCTCCCCAGCAGCTGTCTGACACAGCTTTTGGCTTTGACTTTTTCCATTGCTGGGCTCCACTTTGTCTCCAGTTTCCACCAGGCGCAGGTGCCCTGCACGATGCCTCGGAGCGTTAACTGTCTCCGTGCTGGAGAGATCAACCATGTCCCCAGGGCAACTGCTCAGTTTCAGCAGGGGCATGAAGCTATATGGAAACATCTGGATCTGGGACACTTGAGTGGAAGGTATGTATCTGGGGGGAAACATCTGGAGAAAGAAACTGCTTCCAGATGTGTTTGGGCAAAAACGCTGTTTAAATGTAAACTCCATGTAAGTTACTGTCCTGCCTTACAAGCATTCAGAAAATGTCTGATTGCAGGGGAGTCTGAGGTGCTGGCTTCCGCCTGTGGGTGGAGGTCTGGGTGCAGGACAGCGTCTGCAGATGAGTGTGCGCATTCGCTGCAGGTAACAGTGCGGTTCGTGGTTGGCGAGAGTGTCACATTATTTTCTCTTGTACAAGCCAAGTTATTCAGTTCCTCATGTTGAGTATTTCTTCCAGATGTGGCCTTCTAAAAGCAAAGCTTTGCAGCACTGAAGAGCAGACAGGCTGCTTTTTGGTAGCTGTGCTCCATATGTGTAACTACTAGACATTATATAGGATTCATTCTTCTGCGGGGGGGAGCATGGTGTAAAGCTGCAGGAGGTGGTGTGTGACTCCGTTAGCTTGGAGAGTTAGCTTTGCTCCCTGCCTGCCTGGCGCAATGTCCTTCCCCCTTCTCAGTGACCACCTGGGACCCTGGTAAGGGACAAAGTGACGACGACGTCCTCCCCACCCTGGGCACCCTCCCTGGGGACCAGGCATTGCGCCCTGCTCCCATGGGAGCACCCAGCCCGCAGGTCAGTGCTCTCCTTCCCTCCCATCCAGCAAAGCCAGCCTGCGGCACTGCCATTGCCGCGTTAATCTTCCCCAAGCGCGCGGAAGCAGAGCCTGTCACTGGTAAACCTGGTACCCAACGGACGTGTTCCTTCTCACAGTGCTTTTGTGGGAGATTTGAAATGAAGAGAGAAAACAGGGAAATCATTTTTATCTCACTTTCAGTCTCCGATGGGTAAATCCTTAGGAAGCCGGTGCACGCACGCGGTGAAGGAAGCGGGGCTGTGCCATCCCTGCCCACCCGAGGTTTCCCTGCTTTGTTCTGTTTATTGAGCAACGATCCTAACACCCTTTCCCAGACTGTGACTCATAGCAGCACTGTCTGTGCGTAAGCCATGCGTCTCGGAGCGCTTTATACAGGAGCTGCAGGAGCCTTGCAGGAGCCAACTGTGTTTATTAAAAGATGATCAGATGTTTCCTCCCTTAAGGCAGCGTCTAGCTGAGGCTGAGTAATAACTCATTATCAACAAGGCAAATAACTGCTTATCATCAGGTCAGCGCCTTCACCAGCCCTTCTGTTAGCGACGGCAGGCGCCATGCTTCTCCCGCACCGAGCACAGCGGGGTAAGAAGGGAGCTGCCCTGCCGGACCCCGCTCCGGTCCCCGTCCCTCCCCGTGCTGGCAGCCTGAGCAGGGGCAACCCAGACTCTGCTCCGCTCCGCTCCTCAGCAGGGTTTGGCCCTGGGTTAAGCGTGAGGAACAGTTTTATCCAGCCCTGGTGTAGCTCGTTTCCTCCTGCCTGTGGAAGCAGGCTGCTGTAGTGGCCTCATAGTCCACGTCTGTCTGTCCTAGTGCTGGGGACGCGGAGCAAATGCACCAGAGCTTGCTGTGGCCTGGTGGAAAAATCAATGGTGGGCCAGCGCAGCGTGCTGCAGAGGTGCCCCGGGAGCGCTGCTGGGACCGTGGGTGAGGCGGGATGTCACGCTCCGCCACGTCCCCCGTCCCCATGTGCCCCTTGCTGCCCGGCACGGCAGCGCTTGCTCTCCGGCCTCTCTTAAGGGCTGGGCTGGAGGGGAGGCAGCGGAGAGTGGGGACAGTTCTCGTCCCCTTGCAGGACGTGGGGCCGGGACCCTCACAGGCTTGGTCAGAGCCTTTCCTCAGACGCCATCCTCTGGCGCGGCCGCCGCGGCCCTCCCCTGCCAGATGCCGTGGCATCCCTCCATGTCCTTTGTTCCCTCCCTTGCTTACGCGTCTCCGTTGATTTATGGCTGTTGCGGGGCAGCCTGACCGCAGCTCAGCTGCTTGCCCAGACCCCGGTCGGGCTGCGTGCCCTCGCCCCTGGCCTGCCAGGCGGAGAGACTTTTGGGGAGAGATCCAAGCCCCCCATGCAGTAGGGCCCCCCTGCATTTTAAACACGTGCATGGCCTTTTCTTTCACCTCCTTTCAGCCTGCGTGTGAATGAAGTGCTTTCAGGGGGAGGAGGTTGCTGGGAGCCCTGCTCTCCCCATGCATTGGTTGCAGCCCATAAAAGCATCTGAGGAATTCGCCACGGCGGTCCCTGCGCGGGGTGAGCGCCGTGAAAGCCGCCCTTTGTTCCTGCAGCCCGGGCCACTGAGTCCCACACAGGGACAGGGCTGGAATCTGCAGAGCTGGACGCGTGCTCCCGCCGGCACGTCGCCCTTAGCGGCCCCTGCGCGGGTGCCACATGGCACCGGGGCCGTCGGGAAAGGGTCTTCCCATGTCTTACCCCGGCCAGGGTGAGCAGCGAGAGGTGCTGCCGGGGCACGATGAAAGGATTTGCCCGGAGTTTACCGGCAGGGTTGAGCACCTGGCAGTACGCACGGTGTGACCTGAGCTTTAGCCCCGTGCTGCTTAAGCTGAGGCAGAGGAACGGAAATCCCTTCTTACACAGATATTTGTCCACTAAGCGTTCAATTACAGGTTTGGGGTTTAATCTCGCGCCCATCTCACGCAGTTCCCCGGCTGGCCGTGCCGCTCGCCTGCTGCCTGCCGAGCTGCCGGGGCCACTCCGGCAGGAAAGGACGGAGGGCTGACACCGAGCCAGGACGTGCCTCCACTGCAGCCTGCACACAGGCGGCTGGCACCCAGCCCAGAACATGGTTCTGGAAAAAAATAAATGCCTTTTTTGTTTCTGAGGAAAGCCCAGAATGCTTCAACAAGGACAAAACCTCTTCCTAAATCCGGTTTTAAAAGTCCTGTTTTCTCTAAGAGTTCAAAATAACCTGGCCAAAAGCCTCTGCTCCTCGGTGGCCCGTGGGTCAGCTTGGATGGGGTAAACCTGGACCCACGTTGCAAAGGCTCCCTCTGAAACCATGGCTTGCAGGGGGACTGAGCCACCCATGGGTGCTGGCGGTCTTGCTGGCAGGGGGTCCCTGGACCTTTTCTGTGTTGTAATTAGCAGAAGACGACTATTGGGTGACTCAGCAAGCATCGGGTACCAGGCCAGGGCTTTGTCACTGTCCTGCAGCAAGACTGACACGTGCAACTCGGGCAGAGCCTGGGCTGGCTAAAGATACCACGTAACTTAAATATTTTATAGAAAATCATTAAGCAATTAAATCTGGCGGATCTTGCATCATAGAAAAAGCAGCTTGGAGTCTGTGCAGTAAACAGGGCACCACTTCCCGGTCGTTTGGGATGTCTTCTCAGAGTTTTAACTCCAGTCCTTGCTTCAGAATAACTATAATTATCTCTTAATTGCCATTATTGTTTAACATTTTAGCATTTGCAAGTGCAAACTGTTACAGTTCTCCATGCAGATACAATCAGTAGCCAGGGTTCACAATGAAAGCAATTAAAATCCTGTGATTATTACAAGCCTGCATGTCTATGCAACAGCTTCAATCTGCGTAACTTGCCAAGACGTAGGCTAGAAACTCAGACAAATTTAGCATTTATTTAGTAACCCAGCAAAGCTACTACCTCTTGCTGCCTCCAATGATTTGCATCCACGGCACTTTTTGGAAGGACGCCAGCGTTGAGGGGAGGGGAAAGAAAGCATTTTCTAGAATACATCCCTGGAGAATATACAGCAAAGATAAAATTATGCACATGAATTATGCATATGAATTATGATTTCACTCCTATTTTTGTTGGGATTAGCTCATGTTTGGTGTGCATCCCTGGCAGGTTGCTGGCGGTTCGGCAGCTAGCAGAGCGCTCTCGCCAACTCCCAGCAGGTCACTGCAGTTTCAGGTCCTGCGTTCCCTGCTCCGCCGGCAGCGGCCTCCCGTGGGCTCGCAGAGCTTCTTGGGGACCCAGCCCACCGGTAACGATGGCAGCCCCTGCTCCTTCACCCCTCTCGGGTCTGGGCAAGTAGTTTTTCTGTGTTAATTTATGGCATCTCTTCTGAAAACATGCGATGGATGAAAACAGATTTAGGTGTAAGACTAAAAAAGCGAGCCTGTGCTATTTTGTATAGAAGGGGAGGCGTTTGCAGGCTCCGCTGCCACCAGCCAGGCTTTGCCGGTGTCCCCCGGGTCCCCGCCACCTCCCAGGGAAGGCAGATGTGGAAACATCCCAGCCTCTGCCAGCTCTGGGGAGATAAAGCCTGGGGAGAGGGGCACAAGGGAGAGGCAGTAGCGGCGTTTCCCAAATCTCCGCACCAGACTCGGCTGCAATCCCAGCACACAGTCGATTAAAGCCACGTTAAATAAAGCCAGCAGTCCTTCCAGGAGAAACAGCTTGGGCATCCTGAGCCCCGTTTCCAGGAGGGCTGGTGACCCCACCCCATGGGTGTTTCCCTGTGAAAAGAGGCTTAATGCCCCTCGTTGCAGGGGAGAAATTATCCTAATTAACCAAATGGACCCCGGCAAGGAGCAGGCTGGGCCTGAGCAAGCGGGGCTCAGGGAATCAGGGTGGGGTCCAGGCTGGGGTGGGACCACATGGGGAGGCTCGGGGTGGGGGCTCGGGGATGCTCTCCTGCCAGGTCCTTCCCTTGCCACCCTGCACACTCTGTCCCATCCCAGCATCCCGTCTCTGCTGCTGCCTTGGAGTGACATCCCCGACAACCCAGCAGTCGTTTGCCTGAGAAAATGAGATTAGGAAAGTATTCCAAGCATTTGTGTCTGTTACTCAGTGGCAAACAAGCCGGGAGCCAGTGCTGTTTGTCCCGTCAGCTGGCCTGCAGCTTGGGAAAACAGCCGGGAAGGCAGTGGGAGACACCTGGAGATAATGCTACATATCAGGGGCTGAATTTGCACATGCCTTTGGGTAATGGTAAGCGTGTAGCATGGTGCAGGCAGGGGAATTCGCTAAATCCCCCTCCCAGGGATGGAGTACCTGTGTTTGCAGGCACGCCTCTGAGGCCAGGGGCTCCCTGGGACAGCCCCTGCTCCTTCACCGGTCTGGGGTCTGGGGCAAGTAGTTTTTCTGGTGCCGCGGTCCTCAGCCTGGCCGCTCTCCTGCTCTCTGACCTGAGGAAGTTGCCTGAGAACCAGCGTTGCTCGAGAGGACGGCACAGCTCGTGACACCGGTGTGTAACGCAGGGCGGTGCTCCGCACGGTGCAGGCAAAACGCAGGCGACATGGACTTGCCCGCATGTGTGAGCAGGTTAGAGGATCAGGGATTTTTCTGGGTTCAGGTGTTTTTTATCTGCTTTCAAATGCTGCTGATAGGAAGTAAAAAGGCCGTAAATTTGGACAGTCCCAGGAAAGAGGACCAAAGGCAGGACTGATGGGAACAACGGTGTCCGGGAAAGCCTGGGACTGAAACCCCCCCAGAATTCCCATCTGAGTTTTGGGCCAGTTATGCTCCCAGACCAGTAACATTAAGATGAACTCCCTCCATTTTGCATTTTACAGGAAGAGACACAGCTGACAGATCTGAAAGGTGAGGAGGAGGCAGGGAGAACCGGCAGCAGCTCCCAGGTCATCACTTTGTCAAAATCAGCAGGTATCTGCCATGCCCTTGAGCTCTGTATCGTGGCTCCTGTTTAGTTTGGCTTCCCTGTAGCCGCTGTCACCATCCCTGCGTTATCAAACCACCTGCCTGAATTTCAAGGAAGTCATCCATATATTTGACAGGAATACCAATTTCCAGGAGCTCTTGTGGGCCTTGTGATCAGAGCAGGTAAACCAGGGATTTCGGCTGAGCTGTGCTCACACCACCGGAGCTGGAATTTCCCTTGGCTGGGGTGTCTGCCGGGGGGCGGCAGGGAGGTGGGGGTTTGTTTTAAGCTGTGACCAAACAGGGCTGGCAAAATGTTGTCAGCGTTTGCTTGGCCTCAGCCCCGCTCCCTGGCACCCGGAGGAGCGTGGATCCCACTGCGAGTGACAGCGAGGGGGCTGGCTTCCCCCGAGGTCTGTCCAGGGGCACGGCGTGGTGCTCGGCTCTCGTCCTGGGGCTGAGCCCCCATCCCAGCAGCATCACGGCTGGTGGGACCCAGCCCAGGAGAAACGAGGCCAAGCGATGCAGCCCAGGGAAGGACACTTTCTGCGCATGTTTTTAAGCCAAATGTGGCTCCTGCAATCAACAGAGAAGGCGATTCCTCTGCAGCCTGGGGAACCATCCTGTCCACATTCTTCCCTGGGACCTTCAAAGGAGCTGAGGAGTCCAATTCCCACTAATTTGCTTTGAAAACACCAACCTAAAATTGTAATTATGGCATGCGGTATTACAGGGGAGGAAAGAAACCGCCAGACTGTAGCTACCTTGTTTTCCTAAGACATGAGTTGTGATGACTTATTAAGACTTGCATTTTTAACAGTATTGTCGTGGTTAATGTTGGAAGATGTTCCTACCATGAATGAAAATTTCATAGACTGACTGGGGAAGAAAGAGACCATTTTATGTCCCCTACCAGATGGCCTAAACCAGCTGCTCACTTTTTTCTCTGAACTGCGATTCTAATGACTTCTCTGTCCTTTGAAGTCTGCTTCTGAGCTGCTGAACCAGATGTATTTGCATGATAGTAGCAGAGCACAGTTTAACAGTTTTGGACTTGTGCTATTTTCCCTCATGGGCACTGCTGGATACCGCGATATTTGCTCTCGCTTGGGGGTTTTGAGGGGTGAGTAAAAGCGAAGGCTTACCAGGCGCTGGTAAAATGTGTCTTGGTGTAACGACACTGGCTTCGGTGGAGTTCCTCCTTAAACCCACAGCATCTTTACCCAGCTCTCGGCTTTGTAAACCCATGCAGCGGTGTCTGCTTTCAGTCACAGATTTATTAGGGCCTCACAAAAGCGGGGGCTGCTGTCAAAACGCACATTTTGGCACCATTTTAAAAACAGAGGACAAGAAGAAAGGAAGAGCTTTAAATATGTATTAAGAAGTTTTAAAAATAATAAATCACAAATAAAATGGTGACAAAAGGAACAAAACCAAAAAAGGTCCCCGAGTGGGGGTTTGGTAGAACTTTATGCCAAGGAGAGGAGTTGGGAAGACAAGGCTGACATTCCTGGCTTTGAAATTTCAAACCCAGCGCAGCTCTGCCTGAGTCCGTCCCCAGGTGCTGTAAACCCCTGTGGAGCCGCAGAGCGGCAGCGGGTGTCGGCCGAGACCCCGGCTCCGACATGGCCACCACGACGAAACCATGGACGCTACGGGCACGCGAAAGGCTTTCCAGGATGGAGCAAAGTGCCGGGAGGTGCTGCCGCAGGGTGGGTGCCGGGGGTCTCCCCGCTCTCCATCCCGACCCGGGCCCCAGAGCTGGCCGGCGCGGTGGCAGGGTTCAAACCGGCCCGTGGGCAGTGGCTGCGTTACCCACTCGATGAGCTTTCACACCAAAACCGTGTTTCTTCTGACAGTGACGAAGACCCTCGCACAAAGTCTGTGCCACGGTGAAGGTGGCCACGTGCTCCTCTTTTTTACGCCGCCTCCCAGAGCACTTACAGGATATCAAGCAGCTGCTCTCCCCAGAGCGACGGCTGGGCTGGGAAGGCAAAGAGCTCTCTAAAATCATCCTCGCACAATATTAGTATGTGGTACTGCTCGAGGCTGTCTCTGCTACTTGTTTCACTGTGCCAGCCTCGGAGGCCTGTTAGGGACTTTTCGGGAACAAATAATAAAGAATAAATGGAACGATAACGGTAAGAAGCAGAGAAATTAGCGATTACTAGACAGCCCGGGGCAAAGAAGAAAGCCAAGGCAATGGCGCTGGTGGCACAGCACGTACTTTTCTTACTGAAGGTGCTCAGTCCGATAAGGAAATGAAAGGAAGGTAAAGCGAGGTAAACCGCCAGTAAGACTGTCTCTCGAGTGAGGTACCAGACTTTGGCTTTGCCTGGTTGTGACATGGAAGGAGGGGACACCATGCCCCAGCTCTGCAGCTCTCCTGCTCCCTTCTGGGTGATGCAGATCCCCATGTTGGCAGCCGTCCCTGTGCAGCAGGGCAGTAACGCTTGGCTCGTCCCCATTCAAGTGTATTTCCCCACCAACTGGGACCTTTCGGTCCTTGGCTTTTCTCCCGGGATCCTATTCACCGAGGAAACACTGGGAGACCATCAGTTAGTTTGATGTTACCCGTCAGCAAGAAGTTTATTCCGGGTGAGGTGCAGATCATATCTGGAGTAATGTCCTGAAAGCAAGCAGGTTTCTCTTCCCAGCCACCAGCCCCTTGTGTCCTCAGTGCTGAAATCTGCTGTGTCCTGTCCGTGCCTAAACCGGGTACAGACAGATCTGGGGTTGGGGCAATAGGGGTGGGACAGGAGCAACCTGTTACAGTTCAGCAGCCCTGGACTGCGGTCGTATTCTGGGTTACATCGATCACTTACTGTTGCTTTTAAAGAAACACTGAGTGTCCACGATGGTTAAAATCTGCACATTCCCCCCGCAAACCGCTCCCGCAGGAAGCACGGTGCATGGCTGCGCAGCAAGGCCAGGCCTAGCGCTTCTGCCCCGGCCAGGGGTCATCGGGCTGCAGCCAGGATCGCTCCAAGCGTTGTGGTCACAAACACGGACGGGCAGTGCCACCTACCGTGGCCCTCCCCGGCCACCGGCCCCGCTCCCGCCCCGGGATGCGCCCAGAACCACCCGGGGCCCTGCGGGGCCTGGCCTCGGGTGGGGAGGCGGCGAGACCCGCAGCTGTGGACACTGCCCGGGGGAAGGCGTTCGTGCTTCTCCCGCCGCCCTGCGGTCATGAATTCTCCTTCCTTCCCGGGCTAAGCGCCATGCGAGCCTGACATGGCTGTGAGCGTGGCACGGCTGCGAGGGTGGCATGGCTGTGAGCATGTTGTGGCTGCAAGTGTGACATGGCTGTGAGCGTGGCACGGCTGTGAGCATGTTGTGGCTGCAAGTGTGGCACAGCTGTGAGGGTGGCACGGCTGTGAGCATGTTGTGGCTGCAAGTGTGGCACAGTAGTGAGCGTGGCACGGCTGCAAGGGTGGCACGGTGTGAGCATGTTGTGGCTGCAAGTGTGGCACGGTTGTGAGCGTGGCACGGCTGCAAGGGTGGCACGGTGTGAGCATGTTGTGGCTGCAAG
>JAVKLA010000084.1:2021532-2042018 GCA_034782735.1 Sagittarius serpentarius
GGCACAACGGGGGGGGGGGGGGGGGCGAAGAAAGCGGGTGTGTGCGCGTCACGGGGGGAGTGTGCGCGTCACGCGGGTGCGCGCGCCCTCGCCGGCGTGAGCGCACGCTGAGGCGGGGCTCTCGCCTACCTGCGTGGGCGCTCGTGTGGGGGACGCGCGTGTGCGTGCCCCCCTAAAGGTGGGTGGGCGGGCGGGCAGGCCCGCGGGTGTCCGCAGGCTCGCGTGGAGGCGGCCGCAGCCGTCTCACCCGGTGCCTCCACGGAGCAGCCCTGCCCGGAGCACCCCACGGCACCCCCCGGGCCGGCTCGCTGCAGGCCGTGGGTTTTCCTCCACGTCTTCCGCTCCCCTCCCCACGACCACGTTCTCCCCTGCCTTCGCCCACCCCCGCTTCCCTTCCCCACCTCTTTGGGTGACCTGTGAGCAATGCTGCCTTGTGCCGAAACCCTGCCGGGTGGGCAGGCGTGGCTGTGAGCGCTGGTGGAGATGGTGGGTGATGCTGGTGGGGGGGCAGTGGGTGGGACTGTAGGTAGGGGGACTCGGCAATTTTCACAGTCTGCTATTCAAACAACTGAAAATTTTAAGTCTTAAAGTAAGGCCTTCAAAAGTGAACGCTGTAGTTGATCCTGCTTCATTGGGAACATGCTGTACTTCGTTGTGACGCTGTAAACAGTGCTGACTTACCGATTCTTTTTCATTTTATTTCCAGAGTAGGCTTACTTTGCACTTTGGAATTAATTGATCCTTTTTTTGGACAGTGCTTCTTTTTTGCCCCCATTCTGTTCCGTGACCTAACCTCGTATTTTTCTTTTGCCATTATTATTGGCTTTGGTTTTGCTCAGGTGTTTAAGTGGTATTGTTTGAGCAGCACTCCTGCAATTTGACTCCTTGTCAGCGTATCCCTGCGTTGGGATGAAGGTCTGTGGATAGCTGAGGGGAAGCTCACTAGCTGGAGTTTCATTCATTTTGTTACATTATCCATGTGTATTGGTGTTAGTGGTATCCACAGGCAGATCTGGTTGCGTGATCAAAGTCTTAGCAGATGATGTGGTCTCCACCCTAGCTTTGTAGTCTTTTAAATAATAAACAGAGGCTTTCTTTTCCAGGATGTTTGTGCTCTGCTTGTCCAAGCCTGTCAGCTGGTTCACCTTGATCAGGAACATCTTATCAGCAAAGTTTGTCAGCTTATCCATCACTTACTTAACAGATTTCAGGTATGGAAAGTGTGGTCTTGTCCCTCCTTTCCCTGTGTGCTGGCTCCCTGGTCCCCCACTAAGCCAGGGAGGCCTTCTGTCTTTTTATGGGGCTGTGGAGCTAACCTTTGTGCAGAGTTTCTCGGATTTTCACCGTATTGCTTATTTATTCTTAGCGGAGGTTCTGATCTGTGGCTCTAGCATGGTTCCTCATGTAAAAATGGTTCTCAGTCAGAAGTGTTACACCCTTGCCTGCAGGACACCTGTGTTAATTTATCCATTTCTTAAATGTGAGCTGATTTTGTGATGGTGTGTAATTTTAACAGCCAGATCACCCGAGTCTATAGCCAGTATATCTGTGTATATTGTCTCCAGCTGTACATGATGATGTTTTCTTGACCACAGTCCTTTTCTGTTACAACAGGTGATGGTTGATGAACAGAACTTGAATTTTCTTCTCTCCTACTGCATCTCTGCTCTTAAGCAGTGCAGTTCTTGGACACATGTTGAAATTCTACAAGCCTTAGCATCTCTTGTTTACAATAATGGACCTAAATGTCAGAAAGTGAGTTTACAAGCTGAGAGAAAGTAGCCACAAAAATATTTGGACCCTTTTGCTGTTTCTACTTTCTTTTCTTTTTTTTCTTCCCCGCAAAAGAAAGAATAAAAACGTGTCATGTTCTCAAATTGCCTTACCTTTCAAGCTAAGATTAGATCCCATTTAAATAGTGACTGATATTTATGGAAAAGTTGAATTTCAGGTGCGATAGGTGTCTGTAGTAATAATCAAGATGTGACAATGCTCTTCCCATGCTGAATACCTCTATACTTGCAGGCTGCACCTGTAGGGACCACCTGTTACCTGGCTTGAGCCAAAAGCGCACTATTAAAGGACACCAGACTTAGTCTGCAGACTGACCACCCTGGTATGCCTGCGTATCAGGCAGGAAGAATGCGGGGAGCTTCAAATTGCGTATTACTCAGCAGGCTCCATTGGGGATCCTGAAATTTATCCCGTAACCAGGTCAGGTCTTTAGTGTGCGGTGGGCTCACAGCCGTTTCAGAGTGGAGACTATCAGGTATCGATCCTGAGGTCTGGACAAAGCTCCTTGTTGTTGCAGTGTGACTGATAGTGTTTGGTATGTTGAATTCTCCTGCTGTCACCAGCTCTTGGCAGCTTGCAGAGCAGTTTCTGCTGTTGGGCTGAAGCGCGGGGTGGTGATGCTAGCAGTTTTGGAGCTGCCAGCTTGCGTGGGTTTGTAGCCTATGTAACTGCAGCAGTTTGGTACAGCAGTTGTTACTAACCTAGCTTTATGTCTGGGAAGAAAGCATAAACTGGGACTCAGTCTGAACTATGCTCGCGCTCCATACTTTTTTTAATACAAAATAAGAGAATTTTGGAAATTAATGTTTTCGTGTCATTTTTTA
Organism: Sagittarius serpentarius; assembly: GCA_034782735.1. Taxonomy (NCBI): domain Eukaryota; kingdom Metazoa; phylum Chordata; class Aves; order Accipitriformes; family Sagittariidae; genus Sagittarius; species Sagittarius serpentarius. Next base: position 2,024,151 of record JAVKLA010000084.1, read on the forward strand.
TAAACATAATCTTGTCTATGGAATCTGAAACTGCAGCTGGCAAATCTTTTTTTGTAGCATAGATATGTTTAGCTACCAAACAGAAGAACAAGCAGGCTGAGGGAAGAGCTCTGACCCCTAATGACTTTTGGTGATTTATTTTAGTATCTCCCAGATTTGCTGGGCAAGACTGGGCTCTTGGTGCAGTTCAGTGATTCTGCTCAGCCGGATGTGGAACTCAGGAGGGCGGCAGTACGCAGCATGGCAAACCTGTGTCTCAGGTGCGTACAAACCTTTTCAGATGGTGGAGTGGATGCTTTAGAAGAAGTACATCTGACAGCACGGGCAGTTGGTCTACTCTGTTTGTGCTAGGAACAGGAAATTCGGGACCAGTAAGGTGTATATGCATGAATTTGAAATGTAAAATTTCAGCACTGCAAGGTATTGTATCATCTGTGGATAAAACCGTAAACTCTCAGTCTTCCAGAAGTAATGTTGCAGAGATTAATTAAGGGAAGAAAAGAAAAAGTGCTGTGCTGTCTGGTCCCTGCAGTGATTCTTTGGGTTAATTTTGCATAAGAAATGGTCAGCTACAAGTTTTTATAGTGATTGTCAGTTATTCTTTTGCAATTCATCAATTTTTCCGTTCCACGTGTAAATATGCTGGTGCCACAGCAACATCAAATCTTCATTAACTGCTTTATGGGAAGAACTTTGACTAACCAGACTGTGGCAAGCAAGCAGTTAATAAAAGCAATAGATATTTGGACTTGCTGTAAAGAGTTTTTTGGTTAATAGTTCCCCTGAAGAGATGGGTTGTTTTTTATAAAAAAAACCCCAACAGTAAAACAAACCAAACACAAAAGCTTGGAATTTCAGCACTTACAGATGAAGTCTGAAGAACTAATTAATGTAAGTAAATGCAACATCCGGCAGTTTGGGGCATGATGACTTTCCTCTGTGGAGAGTTGAGATTGTGTAGCCTGGAGAAGAGAAGGCTCAGTGAGGATCCTACCAATGTGTATAAAGACACGATGGCAGGGATGAAAAAGACAGAGCCAGGCTGTTCTCGGCAGTGCCCAGTGAAAGGACAAGGGGCAAAGGGCACAAACTGAAATACAGGAAATTCTGATTAAACATAAGGGGGGGCGGTGAAGTAGTGAGGATTATCAAACACTGGAACCAGTTGCCCAGAAAGGCTGTGGAGTGTCCATCCTTGGAGATACTCAAAACCCAACTGGACACAGTCCTGGGCAACCTGCTCTGATTGACCCTACTTCAAGCAAAGGGGTTGGACTAGATGATCTCCAGAGGTCCCTTCCAACCTCAACTATTACCTGATTCTAATTTCAGGAAAATCACTTGCAATATTAGAGTTGCCCTCTGAGCGTTATCAAACATGCGTTGATGGCTTGAAGTAATTAACTGTGTTGGAACCAGGTGCTTAGGAATCTGTTACAAAAGAATTTGTTTTGTGACTCTAAATCCACTGCAACAATAGCCAGCTCTTACCAAACGGTACTCAAGGTAGCAAAGAAGAAGTGATGCAGTTGCCCTCTCTCTTCATGCAGTAAGTCAAGTAGATATTAAAATGTTTCAGCATGTTAGTGTTGCGCAGGCTTCATGGAAACTAGGGAAATGGCAAAAGTAATTCTAGGCCTTTTTCAGTGCCAAATTTTGCCTAAAAAGCATTTATAAGCACGACAGCTTAATTAAGCTATGCTTGGAGAGTTGTAATTCAGAAGGTGGCCACAGAAGCAGAGTAGGTGTAAGGCACACTATGGTTGTACTAGCTCTTTGTGCAGGTTTCCTTTTGTTCTTTGTAGTGGTAGAGCTGATTGCTTTCAAAGAGCCATCCATCCATCTGGGGCTGTGCTCTTCAGTCTAGCAGAGGGCTTGGATCTGAGTCTGTGTAACTTTATAAAGCTGTGGGACAAGCTGTAAACCAACTGTTTGTCTCCTCTTGCTTTAATTCTAGTGTGCCTGGACAGCCATACTTGGATGAGTGCTACAGAAGTGTCTGTTTTAAAACTTTTCTAAGTGTTCTGCAGTCTTCAAAAACCTCTGATGTAGATGACATCACTTTTTGCATGGTAAGTGTGAGTCTTAATTGTCTAGAACACTCTAATCAGGAGATTGTGCTGCTGGAGTATTGGAAGTTGGAATATATGAAATTTGGAATACTGTCAACTGAGATTTTGCTTAAATAGTCTCTTTTTTTTTTTTTTTTTTTTAATAAACATAAGTAACTGTCCCAATAATTATGTTGAGCAATACTGTAATTGCCTAGAAGGTCACTTGAAAGATGTGAACCTTCAGTGTTTTGGGAAGGAGAAGTAAGTAATTCTGTGTTTTGGTTTTCAGTTACTGCAAAATGCACTGAAAGGTATCCAGTCACTTCTTAATGGTGGGAAGATGAAACTAATGCAAACTGACCAAATTGGATCTCTTCTTGCAGTATTAAAGGTAAATACTTAAATTCACCTTGAGAAAGAAGCAGACACTGGAAGGTGCACATTCCAGATGCTTGGGAAACAGTAGGAGAAGATGAGAAAGAGGGAGCAGAGAAGCCTGAGCGTGGGAGGAAATGTAGTGTGAGATATAAAGAAAAAGACATTGAGTTTCTCTCACAGCGTCTTAACTCTGCTTCCCACAAAAGAATGCAAGAGAAAGATGGGAGGCTCCTTTTTTTTGGACCTACTTAAAATCCTTCTATTTATAGCTGAATTTCAGATGTTGCATAGCTGTTACATAGCACAGGGAGAGGCAAGACCTGGGGGAAGTATCACCAGCCCAACTGAAAATTGATGAACACCTGAGTAAATATACAGTAAATCTTTGTACATCAAAAAGGGAAAGAATGCTAACGTTTTTGTTACGTTTCTAGAAATGTATGTTTCATGGACTGCCAGGACTGAGCATAGAAATGCCTACAGCCTTGTACCCGGCTCCGTTACCTCAGTATGATAAAAGGTCACCCGTCAAACAGGAACAATCAGAACCGGCTGCCTTTAAGCAGACAGGGGTAAGCTGAAATTATACTGATTCTAGTCCTTGCTCGTTGTGCACGTTTGTTGCGGTTGTATGTTACCTGACATATTAGTGGCTAATAGGCTCTTTGTGTTCTGAGCATGCGATACGTTTCACGTTCTTTGCTTTAAAGGTATTGATTATAAATCTCTGCACTGAGTAAAATTGCTTTGTAAACTCAGATGATGGGAACAAATGGCCCTGCAGAGATTGGTTTTCCTGACTTAAGCTGCGTGCATCAGTTATTCATCTATAGCCAAGAATTCTTGGCCTGCAGACACGGGATTGGTGCGTGCAGACTAGCCAAAGCTTTTTATTTTATAAGTTACAGTTTCTCTCCTAATACTTGCGCAATTGTTTGACTCTTTCTTAGGGAAGTCAAGTTCATCTAGAGACTGGTTTCCTCCCCCCTCCCCCATCTGTTCTGCTTAATCCTTCTACAGGTTATTTTTTAACCCTGTAAACATTTTGGATTACCGTTTATCTGAAGACATTAGAGAAAATAAAGTTATGTAGTCATGTTGACTTGTTTCTTTTTAGATGTTAAATAACCTACTGTAAATCTAAAAGAACTACAGAAGTATTTACTGTTCCTCTTCTTTAATCACTTTTGTGTGAAATATGATTTTTAACTAAAAGTTTTCTTGGAAATCTTTTGCTTTACTGATGAAGAGGCCAAAGCTTAATTTTTGAGGCTACTCAGATATAACCTGCTTACTTACACTGAGGTATTACTACACTGATGTTACTGTTGCTACTAATGAGCAGAGTTTGCAAACTCTCAGATACTAAAGAAGTGATTGTTTCTGTATGTACAGTATTACACATACACATAATTGCACTTATGTGCAGTACTGTTGCATCAGAAGATGCAAAATAGCTGTGATAACTCTTGGTTAAACTGAATTTCATCTACAAACTCATTTAGGAACTTGTATAATTTGATGTACTATACAAAGGGCATGATTTATTATATTAAACTCTGCTTTTATTCTGTATTAACAATTAGTTTTATTTTCAGATGAGACCTTTTCCCCTTAGATTTACAACTATAAAATGTTTGCACATCTTTCTAGATATTATTTCAAAAGACTTAAGACAAAAAAATATTTATTTATTTTTTTTAAAACAGAACCGAAGAAAAAAGTTGAAAGGGAAACAAAAGAAGGGAGAGTTTGGGGAAGAAGGAAAAGAAGATTTGGGTGATGCAGGAAATGAATCGGTCCTTGGAGCAGGCATGCTGAAATTACACTTGGGGGATGTGCAGAACAGTCCTTGTTCGGATCCTCGGACTCGTGCATCAGATGTTGCGTACGTGCCTGCTGGAAAGGATCACTTGTCTTCGCATTATACTAGTTGGAAAAGAATCAGCAGCAGTGAGTCGGAATATTCTGATGCTGAAGGTGGAATGCAGAGCAAAATGAGGTGATTGTTGTTCCTGTAAGCGTAAAGCATGGTAGCAGAGTGTACTGTTCATAACCATGTAAGCTCATGTATCATGTTAAAGCATATCTTTTGTTCCTGTAGATCTGGCACAAATTTTACATGTGTGCAGACTCTTACACTTCCACAGGTTCCTAGCGCTTTGTTCTTAATCAAAACTGTTGAGGAAATCACTTCCCTTTTGATTTACGTGGTGATACAAGAAAATTGGAAGGCAGTAATTCGTATTGGTTTGAAAGAAAATTTGTTCTTTCTCTTCCTGTTCTTGGTCGAAAAAATTTCTTCTCGCAGCTGACCGCTAATATAAGTGAAAGAGGTTAAGTCCATTACTTTTCACTGCTGCTATTTCATTAATCTTTTTGTTTGTTTTTAAGATCATATCAAGCCAGTGTTCGTCAAGGGGCTCTAGCCTGTTTCCTCTCTGCTATAAAATCAATGGAAAAAAGAGTTCTTTATGGCTACTGGTCAGCGTTTGTTCCTGATGCACCTGGTATTGGCAGCCCTCAGTCAGTGTCCTTGATGACTATTGCTTTAAAGGACCCTTCTCCAAAGGTGAGGCAGTTCTGAGTAGAAAAAGCATTGTGTTTTTCCCATACTAATCTTAGGAGTTGTCTTCTCTGGCCTTCACTAAGTACTTTGGCTGCTGTACCTGTGTTGCTTGGTCACTGTACTGCAAGAAATGAAAGAGGATATTTTCGTTAAGGGAACAAAGGGTTGGTTGTACACTGCTTAAAGCTATGAGAAAAGATAGTTGGAGTTGAATCTTTTCTTGCTGGAGAGAGAGAGACTTCCATAAATTTTAAAATTCTCCATCAGCTCGAAGGAGGTGTTAAAAGTGGGTAACAGAAATGTTTTATCATTTCAGACCCGTGCCTGTGCTCTTCAAGTTCTCTCAGCCATCCTGGAAGGTTCTAAGCAGTTTCTTTCTGTTGCTGAAGACGCTAATGATCACAAGAGAGCTTTTACTCCCTTCTCTGTAACTATTGCTTCTAGCATCCGGGAGCTGCACCGCTGCCTGCTGCTCGCCCTGGTGGCAGAATCCTCTTCTCAAACACTGACGCAAATAGTCAAGGTAACTGTACTGTAAGCGTTTCAAATGCTGCCCAAGAGATGATAATTGGTCTCTAGATTAAGTCTTGAAGAAAGATGGCACAGAAATTACTGTAGCTGTTGAGGACTAAGGTGGTGGTGGGAAATAGCCTTGTGAGACAACAACAGTCTTCATTGACTGAATCTTCCTGTAGAGTCCTAGGGCTTCTTTTCTCTTCAGCAAAATTCTCTTGCTCCTGCATTTCTTTCGTGTAGTCTTTTTGCAGCTGAATGAACCTATGAAAATGATTCTGAAGACTCACATTGGTTTTAAAACTGGAATCCAAATTGGCAAAAAAAGCTTTTCATGGGCTATTAAAATTCCTTGGTCTTTATGCCAGGTCACAGTAGTTAAATACTTGTTCTTAGGAGCCAAGTTTTGGAACAGATAATTGGGGCTTTTTTTTTTCAGGTGCCCTCAGATAATTAGGTGTCTAAATGACCTAAATTGCAAATGTAAAAACAGATCTCTTGGAGGCCAGGCTGACATTGTAACCACCACTCCATGTATGTTCTTTTGTGTGTTTCAGTGCCTTGCAAATTTGGTTTCAAATGTACCGTACAGCCGTTTAAAACCTGGGTTGCTGACAAGAGTTTGGAACCAGATAAAGCCATACATTTGTCATAAAGGTTTGCATTCTGTTTGGCTTATATACATTACATTGTAATTCAGCACTGGATGTTACAAGATAGTTATGGATTTCCTCCCCCTCACCCCCATGCTTCATAAATACATAAACATATGTATTGCTGTCGAATTATGTGTTATGATCTGTTTTGTCTGAAAACTGCTGAAGAAGGATGCTGACGTGTCAGTGAGATGCTAACGGACTGGCTTTGTCTTCTCCCACCCTGTTCTTTCTTGCAGATGTTAATGTTCGAGTTTCTAGTCTCACATTATTAGGGGCTGTAGTATCTGTCCAAGCACCTTTACCAGAGGTGCAGTTACTTTTGCAACAGCCCAGTTCTTCAGGGCTAAATAATAGTGGTAGCGCAACCCCTCACCGTTTTAATTCTTCTGAGCAGTGGAGAAAAGCACTCCTCTCAGAAGGGGAGCCTCCAGATAATCCAGCAGGATGTACGTCTTCAGAACCATGCTGGCTTCTTCGTCTCTGCGTTTCCATCATCGTTCTGCCCAGAGAGGATTCCTGTTCTGACAGTGATGCTAACTTTCCATCGTTTTCCAGTGTTTATGAACCATGTCCCCTTCGACTGGAATCCTTACAGGTGGGGATGAACAGCTGGCTTGTAAAATTAACAGCTTGGTACAATACCAGATCACCTCATGTCAGCTGTGCCTCAGTCGTGGGCTGCCTTTGCTCCCAGCTCTTTCGGTGAGATTTAAGCTAAAGCATTTGCTAGTGCAGCGTGTCTGAGCTGCAGTGACTGAAAAAGCAGTAACATTTTGATTCCGTGCCTGCGGCCACAGCATAACTGTCCCGTAGTAAACCTGTTGCGAGTTCATCTGCCTCTGATTTTTTGTTACCTTTTGTTATTTATAAATATTACTTGGTTGTGTGTGCTGGCATCTGGTGAAGGCTGTGAGTCTTCCCCATGCGAACTCCTCCATACAGAATCTAAAGTTTTGCTAGAAAACTGTTGGCAAGAACCTTGCAGTCAAACAGCCTGCAAGGAGCCATGGAGTGGTGCTGGTATGACTAAAGGAGTACCTGTGAATGTTGAGAAGTGGCCTTGTTTTTCTTCATGTAACCACAGCAAACAGTAAGAGTTTGTAACGTGCATCCCAAGGAGTCTTGCTTTTTTTCTGGAATGATGAATATTTGTTAAATCCAGCTTCACAGAACGCAGCAGCAGTATTACAGGAGGTACAGAATGTGTTGCGCTTACAGGCACTCTTGCTTAGTTTTTTTAGCTACAGGAGACCTCACGTACAGTAAATAATTCATTGCGTTGCTACCTGATAGTGCTTTTGTGGCCCTTTTTTGAACAAGATAATGGAATAGGGAGGTTTTTAATTAGCTGTAGTATTCTAGAAGTTGTGCTGCAAGGTGTATCTGTTACATCAGAGTTTAGTACATGGTCCCGATGTTAATTAGTCCATTAACATCCTCTCTGTGTGTATTTGGGGTATTTTGGTTTAACAGAAGGAAAAAATGCTGAATGGAATTTCTTTTCTTTGTGTTTAGGTGTTGGCTCTTCTTGTAAAAGGTTATTTCCCTGTGGCTCAGAGCTATTTCCTAGAACTTGGAGAAGTGGCTTGCAGATGCATGGAAGAAATGGATCCATCCATTCAGCTTCATGGAGCCAAAGTAAGAGCATGAGGAAACATCGACGTTGTTTTACCAAGTCAGTTTTATCTATTAGTGTGCTTTGCAAATACAACTGAGTAGCGATGAATATTTAGAGGGTCTGTGTGTGTGTGATGCAGCACACCGTAAAAGAGCTGGTGCCTGCTGTAGCTCTTTGAGAAATGCAGTACCCTGACACTTTGAGAAGTGCACCTTCTTCCAATCTTGAATTCTTAACAGAATTTTGTTGCTCTGCTGACTCACCCAGGAAGCTTGGGATATGCAAAGACTGTAACACTGGCCCTTCCCTGATTTAGCATCAGCTGGCGCAGGAACTCTAGTCTGCCACCCAAAGGAAAGCTCAGAGAGACTTCCCCTTTGCGCGGCAATTTGTTATGCTGTTCTAGCTGGAGACTTTATGTAGGAAAGGCTTTTCATCTAATTTCTAAACTAGCAGGGACAGAATAGAGTCCAAAACAATACTGAACCTTTTGTTTCCTGGGTAAGTAAGGATGGTCCTAGGTAAATGTTGCTATCGTTCCATGGTACTTGAGTCATCCCTGATAAAGACCTAGTTGTTTTTTATTTCCTTGCAGCTTCTGGAGGAGCTGGGCACAGGGGTACTACAGCAGCACAAACCCGATTCTGCCGTGGCCCCTGATCGGAGAGTACCTGTCAGCGTGGTAAGTGTGTGGGCTCCCTCCGAGACTCCACTGAGCTGCCTTTCTTGAACTCTCTGCAAAGTCACTGGCATGGATACAGATAAATCAATTGCAGGAAAGCAGAAAGGGACTCGGTGCTCTGCGGCTTTATAGGTTCTGATATGTACAATTTTTGTAGACTTCCTGCATTATTTTGGCATTTGCTTTTGCTGTAGGCAGGTGTGTTGTGTTTTTTTTTTTTTTTTTCTTTTTACGTGATGTTAACAGTGCCTTTCTGCCTTTTCTCATCCCTCATCTTCCTGCCTGCTGTAAGTCAGAAAGCTGGAAGGACAGTGCTGATCTTGCATGCATCATTGCAGCTGCATAAAACCTAGACATACACTTTTAGAGTTTTGGTGAATTTGTGTTGTTACGAGAGCCAGCCTACATGGTCTGGCTGCTCACAAGTGCAGAAGGAGTGGCCAGAACCATAATACATGTGACTTCAGAAAAAGTCATTGTTTGAGGCCATTCGTTGGGTAAGTTTGCGGAAGCTGAGGAACTGGCATTCTAGTAGTAAAGTAGGCCTGTTCAAGTCTTGCTTCTGTGAACAGAAGGCAAGTTTAAAAATTTCTTTGGCATACGCTAAATTTTGAGCTGGTCACCAGTGGCCGTACAAGATAGGAAATGTGTCCGGTAGCACCAGGTTCCTGTTACGTGATACGAATGTAAATTGTCAGACAAATGAAAATACCCAGCTGTGTGGATTCAAGAATGGAATTGTTACTCTACCTAATGCAATCTAATCTGAGTGTACACGGCCTTGAGAAGGAAACAAACAGAACTCAGTGAATAAGTACTTGATAGCAGTACTAAAATGTCATTAAAATGTTTCTGAATGCTAAGTATTTTTGGCTTCCAAACTGCTGTAATCACTTTCACGGGTGATTATGCTACCTGCTCTAAGTATATCTCAAAGATGATCATAGGAAAAGACAGTCTGTTGTAGAACCTGGGCATAATTGCTGAGTTTAAATAGGTAAACCTGGCTGCTTCTTCTGTAGGTTGTAACTTTCTGGACTGTGATGTTAAATGGCCCTTTACCTGGCATTCTTCAGAACTCTCCACATGCAACTCTTCAGACAAGTGCCTGTGATGCCCTGTCCTCTATCTTGCCAGAAGCTTTCAGCAGTCTGCCGGTAAGAGAGCACTCCTTTAAGCGTGGCATTTTTACCTATTGAGGCTTTGTTCTTGACTACCAGATTACGGTAGTGTAAAGCCTTTTAAAACTTCCAAGGAGAGGGTAGAGAAACCAGAAAATTTTTTTACATTCTGAACAAGTTGTGACTATTGAAGACTGGAAAAGGCAATGTTGGGAGTAATTAGTCTGTCAAAACAATTGAACTGTGGGTCACAGAAGCTGTTTGGCCCTGCCACGAATACTCAGCCTTGGCAATGATGCACAGGAAATGGAGGGCAAGAATCTCCTTGCATGAGGGAGGGGTGAAGGGCTGTTACTTTGCTGGTTAAGTCTTTGAAGAGACAGCTGAGCTAATAGCCATGAACTGACGTCGTTCACCAGTTTGCATGCATGTTTTTTCTTTTGGCTGGCTTTTAAAACACTGAACTGTGGTGATTGCCTTGGCAGAAGCAAACAAATGTGTCGGCCTTACTCTCCTTTTTGCAAAATGAAATACGCTTTTGAACATGAAAGCCTTGGCAGTGTATCACCACTGCATTGTGCAGCTCCTTTTATGTCACTGTGCCCTTCTTGATGGGGAGTACTCTGCCAGATCTCATTTGCCCAAGAATTGCTAGTACAGCAGTATCTCTGGAATTCTCCATCTGGTTTCTCCAAGTACAGCACGTACTTCATCACCCTGTACTTTGATCCCATACAGTCTCTTGTCCCTCTGGCCACGTGGGGTCAAGTCAGTGCCCACTCTGACCCTTTGCTCTGATGAAATGAAGATCTTTGTCATGGGTTGGTAAACTGACAATCTGCCCAGGATGAACTTAATCTGCCTGGCTGTCCTTGTTAATGAAGGGGAAAGAGTGAAGTAAGTCAGGAAAAAGCAGCCGATCCAGTCTGTTTTACCTCTGATGGGCCATGCCTTCTGTGTTTGGATGATAGTTAATATTTTGGTTTCCTTTGTGGTCTTATCTGACAGCAACAAGATCATGTTTGCTGGAAGCATTCCCGTTTCCTGTGTGGCCTCCTGAAATGCCAGTCAATTTACGTAAATAAGAGAGTACTCTCTGAATGCTAGGTTGTATAGGTTCTGCATATTAGGCTCTTTCAGAGTATTTGTCAGTTGTCTTTGTGGGACAGAGATCTTTTCAGTTTCTCTCTATTGCCATGACTGCTTATCATTGTAGAATGACCAGCAGATACTGTGCGTCACTCTGCTTCTTGGCCTGAACCACAGTGAGAACCCACTGGTGAAAGCTGCTGCCGCACGTGCGCTTGGAGTCTACATCCTCTTCCCTTGCCTTCGGCAGGTCAGAACTGACCTATTTTTCTTATTTTAAGCCATTTTATAATGGGTTTGATGGACCATAAGACGTGGGACATGAGTTCTTTTGGAATGAATTGGCCTTCCTTCTTGCTTTGGTCTATAGCGTGTATATAGCTTTTCCTTACTGTCTCCAGACCTGCTCTTGTCTTTTGTGTGGTGAACAGAACCAGTGCAGTTTTCGGTGAGATGAAGCAGCAGCCAGAGTGCCTCATAAGTGAGAGCAAAAGGAGGGAGGTCAGGATCTTCCCCGAGCTCTCGGGGACAGAAGCAGGAAAGGCTAGGTTGGCACAAAGGAGCTGCAAGAGATGAGGTAGAGCTGGGAAGAAGAGAACAGCTGTACAGCACCCTGTAGAGTTTAACAAGTTTTTGATGTGAAGGCTTCAGTTTTGCTTAAAACTAAGAGGTAAAGCTTATTTAGAGAAAAATGCTGTTTTGTTTCCAGAAAAAAACTGATCTTAGCTTGGCTGAGCTGGAAGACTCTGTAGTTCTTGTGATGTAGCCTTAAATGAGTGATTGTAGTAAAAAAAATTACACAGTAGCTGACGTTGAGATTTGATTCCAAAATATTTTGAGAGAAAATCCTTTACCATAGGCAAGGGAATAAAAATGAAATGTAATGTGCCGTAGAAGAGAAGATTAGACAGGCAGCTTAACAGGGAGTTTGCAGAAGCAATTACTTTCTTAAGAGTGGGGTTTGATGAGATTGGCAGGCCAGGTAATTGTGTTAAAATCCAAAGTAACTAAAGCACCAATGAAATAAAATAACATGCTGAAATCTTTCAGCAAGAGCTACCCAAGAGAGCGGTGAACTTGGTCAGCATACAGGCTTAGACTGTTAATTAAAGATCAAAAAAAGCTGTACAGAGAGCACCATAAACGGGTTAAAAGTTGTCACCTAAAAAAGAAGGGTATACAAATAGAGCTGGTCTCTGTGCAGCAGAAAGGCCAGAATGTGTATGTTACTAAGGAAATCACCTGAGGTTTTAAAACTTTACAGCAGTTTTTTTACTTTTGTAGGATGTGATGTTTGTGGCAGACACGGCAAACGCTATTCTGAATTCCCTCCATGACAAGTCTCCGAACGTCCGTGCCAAAGCAGCTTGGTCCCTGGGCAATCTTACAGACACTCTGATCATCAACATGTACGTACGCGCGCCTTGGCCTGTGGAACTCCTCTGCCCGTATTCCCATAGCGTCAGACAGAGGGTACTGATCTACTTAGTATCAAAAAGCCCGGATTTGGCTTGGATGCTTCTTTTTAACCACTCCTCAGCCTGTGTGCCTACCAGTGTATGACACGGTTTTATAAGTATCCCGTATCCATCTGGGGTTGAGTTCTACTAAACTGCTTGTGGTTTAGGTCTTTCTAGTCATTACTTCTGGAGTATCTTCCAGGTTTACTTTTCAGTTTTCTATTTCCTGTATGTTGCTTCGTGTAATTGCATGTTCCCTGGTTACTTTCACATAACAAGTAAAACTAATAAATATTTAACACTTCCACAAGCCAAAGACTGAAGGAAGTCTAACCTACTGTTACATTTTTAACAGGAGAAATAGTTATCATATATTCCTGCTACAGAATTGCCTCTGAGCGATTCATTGCCCTCTGTTTTTTATTACAGACTTAATGCATTGCTAACCGGCTTTCTTGCATTGATAGTTTGGTTTTAAATTAATAAACATAGTGGTCACATGTAGTAAGGTCTGCCTTACATATTAGCCTTCTAAAGAGTGAAGGTTGTTCATACGCCTTTGTAAAGGACTGTATCACATCTTTGGGGATGGATCATCTGAGCTGGCGTTTCACAGTGTGATTCTTCTGCTAGGGAAACGATGGGACAAAGTTTTCAAGAAGAATTTTCTGATCTCCTGCTGTTGAAAATGTTACGGTCTGCCACTGAAGCATCCAGGGACAGAGACAAGGTATGACTGAGGGGGAAAGAAGGGTGGAGTTATCATAGTGTAGGTAACTTTTGCATTTAAAAAAAGGAGAAAAGGCACCGGTTACTTCGGGCGTTTTGCCCCAGCGGACGGGGAGCTGCAGCTCAGCATCCTCTCTCAAAGGCTGGTGTTCGGAGGTTTCCCGTGTTGTTCGACCTGCAGGGCATTTGATTGTGCTTTTCCACAGTGCAGGGTTTGTTTGGGTTTTTTTTTGGTTTGGGTTTTGTTTTTTTTTTTCAGGGTGACCATCTGCAGGGAATGATCTTTCTGGTGGCATTTAGGAAGTTACCATCTGATAAGACACCAATCTGATTCCAGATGGGCTCCTTGTTGGCTCTGAGCCTGATTTTGTAGCAAGCTTGACAGAAGCTTTGCCTATAAGCTGAAAGCCAGAACGTTGGGGTTTTTTTGTGTGTGTTTTTTTTTTTTTTGTGTGTGTGTATGTGTGTTCCAGGTAAAGAGTAATGCAGTCCGGGCCCTTGGCAATGTGCTTCACTTCCTTCAACCATATCACGTAGCAAACCCCAGGTTTAGGGAGGCCATCGAGGAATCTCTTCAGGCCCTTATTTCTACTGTTCAGAGTGAGGCCACTATGAAAGTGCGCTGGAATGCTTGTTACGCGCTGGGGAATGTATTTAAGAACCCTGCCTTGCCACTCGGTGAGTAGCTTGTCCCGCTGGCTTTGGATTTGCACAGCAGGTTGTGGTTGCGATAAGGTGGTCTCTGTTACAAATGTGTTGAGGAAGTGGGGAGAAAGCAAACTGAGCTGAATCTTGCTGTAACAGCTTTCCCAGGGCTCTTGCCAGTGAAATAGGCTCAGATCCTGTGAATGTCAATACAGGCATAACTGTGCTGTATTCAGCTGGATCTGTCGCCTTAGAAAAGAGGTGAGGATGGGATTATAACTGTAAATAGATGCAAAATGTCACTTTTCCTCTTACAAAACTTCAGAAGGTTAACTTTTTAAACTAATTTTTCATTTCATAACCTCTGATTCTATCATTTAGACCAGAATAAATACAGTAATGTAAGCCCACTAAATATTTAGGAGATACATTTACAGTTTTGTATATTTTAACTGATTGAAAAGGTTTGGTTTGGGTTTGTTTTTTTTTTTTTTTTTTAGGAGAGGCTCCTTGGACCACACAAGCATATAGTGCACTTTCCTCAGTAGTGAAGTCCTGCAAGAATTTTAAAGTCCGAATCAAATCAGCCATGGCCCTCTCCATCCCTCGCAAGAGGGAATGCTACGGCTCCACTGAGCAGTTCTGCCAAATCTGGAGTGCCTTGGTGATAGCCTTGCAGAAGAGTGAAGACACTGAGGACTTTCTGGAATTCAAGTACAGTGCCAGCCTCAGGACGCAGATCTGCCAGGCTCTGCTTCATTTGTTAAGTCTGGCAAAGAGCACAGACCTGCCAGTCGTTTGGGAAACCATAACAGAAAATGGGGATGCGATCAAAGCCTACGTCTTGCAATATCTGAAATCTGGAGTTGAAGAAAACGAAGCAGGAATGCACACGGACTTGTGCGAGAGGGAGAGAGTATTAAAAGGAGCTGTTGAACATCTCAGTGGGATAGAGAAACAGCTGGAGGGCAAAGCGAGGGTACGAGTGACTGCCTATCTGGAAGATGTCTTGACAAACCATGCCAATGCCACTGAATTAACAGAGGCTTAGAAAGGAGCACCTGTTTCAGTGACCAGTAACTTCCACTTCTGACTGGGCACAGAGAAGAAACACTGCTTTCCTTTACACAGGGCATCCAGAAGAAAAGTTTCCTGTTGTTGGTATTAAACAACTTATTTCAAACTTATTAAAATCATTCATGATGCCTGATGAAAAGGTCTGTGGAACTTAATTTTTTTTTTTTTTTAATTTTTTTAGTTTCGCGTTTAGTGAGCTCTTAAGTTGTCCTCGCTTTGTTTTGTTTGTACATTTACCTGTTACGGTGTTACCACGTGGAAAACAAATGCCTTTTCCTTCTTTTTATAAAACATACAAACAGCCTCTTCTCTCAGTTCATCTAAAAGCATTTTGTTACTATTGCTGCTGTATTCAAAACTACATTTGTAAAGGAGGGGGTCTGGAAGAATTTTGTTTTTTCTGAGCACTGCAAATGTTGTCATTCTTGTGTTCCTGCAATAAACCCAAATACGCCAATATTTGAATAATAGCTTAAAGCAAACATGCTTTGCCTTTACCTGTCTGTTTCTGGTGTCTTACACCTGGCCTGTGCTTCCATGCTGCCTTCACTCATCCTGTCTTCCAAAACCTCAAAATTCCTTGGTTCCTGGTGGATGGTTCTGTGCTGCGTAAGCCAGAAAATGCAGAGTTAGGTCCTCGAAGGCTGGAATCTCAACTCTTCAAGCAGTGCTCCCCTGGGGGCTTCGTCGCCTTTCTGCGGGAGGGGCAGAAAGAAAACAACCCACCCTATGGGCCATTGTTTCTGAAGTTCTGTCCCCTTCCCATTCCTTCACGATGATGTTACTTACTCTGTTTGCTGTGTGCTTACTGCGCCGATAGCCGGTGGAGGACTGAGCTCTCTGATGTTGCTGGGGACAAATCAGTGGCTCCAGGAATGAGCCGCTCTGTGGGGCGCTTTGAGAGTTAAGTGCCTGCTGTCCTAACCTCTGGGTGGATGTTTGAACAGAGCTCAGTGCAAGCCCTGGCTGTCATAAAAGCTCTTTGGGATACAAAATTTGTCTGCTTTGTTTTTCCATCCTCGCCGCTGGTTTCAGTGGGGCTCAAGTAGTGTGAGTATCCGAAACCCCTTCAGAGGAATGGAGTCTTTTTTGCTGGGTGTATGGGGCCGGATGGGCTATAAAAACTTCTTTGAAGTCTCACCTGGCTCCTGCAACACCGCAGGGCTTTTGAGGAAATGTGGACTTGTGCTCTGAGCAGCACTAAGGGAGCGATAGAAGCAAAGGGAGAGCACGAGAGGCTGGACAAAAAAGCGGCGCTTGTCCCTGGTGAGCATGCCTGCTCGGCGTTGGAAGCTTTCTACGTAACCACATCCAGTACTTCAACCCATACTGGGGAACCTGCAACTGTGCTCGGGCAGAAAGAGAAGAACATCTTTTATCTTTGGGAGCAAGAGCAGTTTCTAGGTAGCCTTGGCTGAAGGCGGCATAAGCAGTTTTCTCCGTGTGAGCTATCTGTTTAATGAAGAGCCCAACTCTCCACGGGATGCGAAAGCAGAAGGGGTTCAGCACCTTCCAACCTGCTGAGCCTGTTCCTCGATACTTGGCTAGCGTCTCCCTTGAGACCAGATGAGAATGAGGCAGCATCCCTGAATGTCAGACAGAGTTTGTGAAGGAACTTAATCGGTTACCGGCTGGGTTTTGCTGGTTGGTTGTGCGCACCGTTAGCTGCTCTCTTCCGTAGCTGTTTTCCCCAGGGATGCTCACAGACCTGTCGATGCGACCCGTCACCAATGTTACAGCAATAAAGACTGAAATGCCGCTCTGGGTAGAGAGTCTGGGTTTTGTGGTCTCACCCCACGCGCTCGTTACAAACCTCCTGACTGTGAAGAGGACGTGCGATGGCTCTTACGTTGATGCCAGCCTTTCATCCTCCTGTAGAAACATCCTTTTCCCAGCTTCCAGACACCCTTAGCTGACCCTTTGGGTTACAAACAGTGTGTGCACAGGGGCGAGCAGAGAGGCAGGAGCTGGTTTTCACTCTGCCTGGTGGAACTAACTCCGTTCAGCACCTTCCAAAGATGAGGCAAACGCGCCCATCGCCCCTGCCTCCCAGCAGGGCCGGCAGCGCAGGGCTCGGCCCCGCTCAGCAGCCCGGGGCAGCCAGCAGCTGCATCCCCTCTCCGGCCAGCACGTGGGCTTTGCTGGGGAGCCACAGGTTATAGGAGGGTGGAGGGGGGCAGCTGCAGAGCTTCAGGCCTAATTTCTGTGGGCAACAATTAAAAAGCCGCTGGGTGGGGAGCCGGGTCAGTTATGGGGGTCAGCTGTGCCTGGCCCCAGCCCCACGGGCTATTTCTGCTGCTGTTGGTGGTACCTGGGTGCGGTCCTGAGGGTGCTGGAGCCGCGCTGGGATGGGCTCTCCTGCCTGATACCAAGGTCAGTGATGATTTTATGTGTCCCTTTGGTGTCGGATGCTTGCTTTGGCGCCTGGCGGAGCAGCGTGGGCTGTGCGTGCCTCGTGCCGCCCGCTCACCGCCACCGAGAGCGGCGGGGGCGGACGCGGCCTCTGTCCTCGGCCGGGGACTGGTGAAGCACGAGGCGCTCGGGGCCGGCAAAAGGCAGCACCTTCCCCACCCCAGCCAAGGTTTTATTGTCCTGCCTCTTTATTGTTGTGTTTACAAGCCAGGCGCTTTATAGGTTTTCCTATGAATAGTTTCAAGGAGAAGGTAATTACCTTATCACATGCAGGATGATTTATAGCCAAGGTGGCAAGGGACATTCAAGCCCCACATCGGCTCCGTTTGAAAGACAATCCACCCGTTCTTCCATGCGGGGTCACTGGGTGGGTGAAAACAAAAGGGCTTTAGTGCCCGGCCTGCCCAGTCCCCGCACCGGGATGTCTCCTGCGGCCGAGCCCCGGAGGAAACCGTGCCGGGCCGACGGCACTTGGGCCCACCTGCGGCCCGGCGGGCTCTGCCCCGCGCAGCCCGCCAAGGAGCCACCCAGCGAGCTCAAAGCTCGGGTTGTAAGGCCCCGTTTATTTCATTGCGCGGCCCGGCCCGGCGAATACGCAGCGTGCCGCCCGAGAGGCCGCGTGGCCCTGGCGCGGCTGGGTGCGACGTTGCCTCTCGGCGGGACCGGGCCGGCGTGTGCGGAGATGGCTTGGGGAAGCGAAGCGATTGCTTTTGTTGGGCAAAACTCTTCGGACGGCGACTTGGGGGCGGGGGGGGAAGTGGGACACATCTCCCCTTGCCATCCTGTAGGGATTCTTTTATTTATTATTTTTTTTAACACCCCCCCCCAGCAACTCTCTGGACTCGGAGCAAAGACAATCAAA
>JAVKLA010000084.1:2052064-2084888 GCA_034782735.1 Sagittarius serpentarius
GGCTCGGCGGGCACCGCCTGCCCCGGGCCTGTCGGGGCGCGGACGGCACCGGCCCCGCTCCGTACCCCGGGGCGGGGGCAGCCGCCGCTTCGCCCCCAGCCGGGGGCGCCGGGGCGATGGTGGCTCCCCCGACAGGGCAACCGGGGCCTGTGTAAGCGAGTGGGGAGCCCCGCGGGGAACATCCCTGCGTGCAGCGGGGTCACCTCTGTGCCCACCCCCGCCTTGCGCTGCAGTTTTTGTACCTGTCTTGATGGCCCAGCGGCACCCTGAGCGTGGCACTGATCCTGCCCGCCGGGCTCAGCCCCTCCGTGCGTGCCCGTACCCTCTGCCAGCCCACAGCACCGGGGGGTCAGCCCCAGCTCTTGCCCCCTAACAGCCCCGGTGCCTCGGCAGCGGCGTGCCAGGGCCCGGCTGGGGCTGGGGACACGGCCACGGTCGGTGCGGTGTGCGCAGCGCTCGGCTCTAGGCCTGCCCCGGTACCGGCCGGGCAGACGGTGCCTTTTGGAGACGGGGCAGGGCAGCGGCACCCACGCCTGCCAAGGGGCTCGGCTGGGGCACACCGGGTGCCGAAGAGGCTCCGTGCGAGGGAGAGAAATCGCTGCGGGCCTTTTCCGCTGGGTTCCTGCCCCTGCTGCGTAGCACCGTGCCCTGCACCTCTGGGTGCTCCTGCCTGTCCCCAGTCCCCCGCTCTTGCTGGCTGCGTCCGTCCCCGGGGTGCCCGGGATGGCAGTGGGGGTGCAGAGAAGGCTCAGCCCTGGGATCGCTGCGCTCCCACAGGTGTTTCTGTGCAAAGTTTGCCTTTGGTGCAAACAAGAGCAGGCACATGTCCCTGAGGAGCCTTTGCAAAGGGCTCGTGTTTGCTCTAAGAGAGGCCTTTGTACTTGGAGAAGGAGCCGGGCAGGGGAGTTGGGAACCATTTATTGCAGCCGCGCACGGGGGCTAAACCCCCTCTGCTCCCGGCTCCCCCGGCGTCAGCGTCCTGACCCCAGGGCTGGCTCGGGCTGGGGCTTTTCCCGCATCCCTGAGGGTGCTCAGCCCCACGGCTCTTTTTGGGACTGTGGCTGCCCACGCACGGCATGGGTGCGGGCAGGAGTGGCCCCTCATGGTGCCGTGGTCCCAAGAGGTTCACCCTGAGCGGTTCATGGGGCCCAAAGGGCTTCAGCCGATGCGGGTGGGAAGGGGGCGAGTGCCGCGCTGCGGGCAGGCTGGCCCCGACGCTGGCACGGCGGTTTCTCGCAGGGCCTGGCCGGAGGGGTGCTGGCGGCACGCAGAGCCCGACGCTGGGGCGAGACGCCCTGCGGCTCCCTCCCTGCCCCGTCCCACCCGCCGGGGCTCGCCCAGACCCCGCTCCGGCAAATAATATGTCCCAGGAGCACCCGGATCCCGTGGGCCTGGGGACGGCGGGAGAGCCACCCGCTCTCGGGGACCTGGCCGGAGATGCCCCAAAGCCGCTCCGAAAGGTGTGGGGAGCGGCGGGCGCAGCTCACCTCCCCGCGCCGATTCCCTGTGTGCACAGGGAGATGCAGATTAGATAGATCATTTCTGTAGGGAGCCGGGTTTATAATCCATCTGTATAAATTCTTGGCATATTTCTCCAAGGATGTGGAGCGTATTTACCTGTTTTCAAGGTTGACGAAGTGGGTGAGCGGGTCCGGGAATCCCTGGGGAGAGGGACGGGCTTTGCCCCCGACCTGCGCGTGAGGCTGGGGTGGGAAATGCCTCTTTCTCGGCAGCCAGGCTTCATCGGGGTTAATTTTGTGCAAGAAAAAAACACCTTTCCTTGATTTCAGTGGAGAAGGACCACGGAGCCAGGGCTATAAACTGGTTTTCCAGTATTACAAAGCACTCCTGGGTTGGGTTGGTTTGGTTTTGGTTCTTTTTTTTTTTTCATGTAAAGTCCCGGTGAAGATTGGACAATTAATGGGTTTTTTTTTTCCATTCTGGTGACAGAACCAAAAAAAATGGGCTTGTGTTGAATCAAAAGGTTTTCCTCTCTGGCTTTTTAGGCTAACCAAAAAAGAGAAGAAAAAAAAAAAAAAAAAGGCCAAACACTCAAACATTTCATTTTGGGTCAAGTCCAAACATTTTGTTTAACATGAAACAAAATGTTTGGGTTTGGCTTCAGGTTGTTTAACCCTTTTGAATATGGTCAAGTTGATTTGTAAAGAAAAATCACTGCTCAGAAATTAAGAGCTGAGGAATTGTTTTGAAAGTGTAAGTGCGAAACGCTGGAAATATCGAAGTGAATCCGTTTTTAAAATAATAAAATGGAGGGAAACTCAGCAACTGTTTTTCCTAATTCTCACGTATTTTTTCCAGCCAAAGCGCTGCCAAATTTTATTTAAATTTAGAAATCATGTCTGTAACCCCCAAGTCACTTATTTGACATTTTAAAAGTGTGCTCTGTTGCACTGGCTTGCGACTTAGCTCTGGGAAAGCGATGCCCTTGGCTCAGTCGTGAACCAAACCGCTATTAGAAATGATAATGAGCTCTGTTCCATGAACTTGTTATTAATCAGTAATTAGTAGGATCAGTTAGGTGGCATGAACCGCTTGTGGCAAAAGTCCGCGTGAGCCCCTCGGCTTGGGCACGGCGAGAGGCACGGCGGCCGGCGGGCTTTGCCGGGAAGGAGCGTGCGGAGGAGAGCTGCGGTGGAAGGACATTTTCTTCGCATCCTTCTTGGTGGTTCCCGCCTTCTCCTGGGGCAGCACGAAGACCCGAGAGCCCCGAAGCCCCGTGTGCCGCAGCCATCCCCGCCGGCTCCTGGTGCCGACCGGCAGCAAGCGCCCGGCAGAGAAGTGCCCCCGCCTGCTGTCGGCACCCACGTTTGCTGCGGGGGGCTGCTGAGCCCATGGCCCGGCCGCACGGTGCCGTGCGTTTTGGGGACGGGAGCCGGCTTTTCTCCTTGCGCCGTGCTTCGCCCAGTCTGGGGTCCGGGCTGTTGGGAAAACCGGAGTCGGCGTGCCCCTGTGCCCGTGCATACGTACAGCTCCGCCGGTGGGCAGTGCCATGCGACCATCGCCGTACAGAGGACACCACATATACGGTGGGGTTCCCCTGCCCGGAGGATGCAGGATTGGGCACAGGGACAGTGTCTCTAGGAGGGCGCCATGCCCTCCTTCCCGGGGTCCGACAAAGCCCCCGCTGCCGTCAGCGGGCTGGCCCTGGTCAGGTACTTTTGCTTTGGATTCAACCAGCTTTGTTTTCACGCTGCATTCAGGACAAAAAGTAAGAAATCTACTCGTTGGGGTTTGTTGTTTTTTTTTTTTCCCCCTTGACAAGTTGAAGGATCCAAAATAAGTAATGAATTGGGAAAGCGGTCGGACGGTTATTCCAAGCGCAGCGTTAGAGTATCGCATTATTTGAGTGCATGACTGTGACCAGGTTCAGGCTCCACACCGATTTTTCAGCGTCGAAGCACTTCCTTTTAGTCCAGCGTCCTCCTGTAGTGCAGAATACAGCCAAAGCGTGTTGGCCTGTTCCTCTGCCGTCGCGGTGCGCTTTCGTTAGAGCTAAGGAACGCAGACGGCATTTTGATTTTTGGCTGTAATTTTATTTGTTCTCTAGATTGGTGTCAGCTACCCCAAGGACACCAAAGTAATGCAGATTTAAGAAAGAGTCATTTTGCACCTGGATCCTGCAGGAGCCAAATTCAAGTGTTTAGAAATATCCAAGAATGACTTAAAATTATTGGGGGGGAAGGGTTGGTTTTGGTTTTCCATTTGGAGACTTGCCTGGGTTCGACCTTCGCTTCTCAGCCTTTTGCGTGTGGCCCGCGCGTGCGCTTCGCTGTTGCGGGAGCATGGGAATAGGTTCTCTTTTAAAAGAATATTGAGATTTTTAGATAATTATCCCTGCGGGATCGGAAGGGAGAAGGTACAGGAGCAAGCCCGGCGGGTGGGGTGCGGTGGCCCTGCGGGGGTCCCCGGCAGCCGGCGGCAAGCCCAGGGGCGCGGGGCACAGTGCGGGTACCGCACCCGGGAGCAGGGGCGGGAAAAGCATCCTCGGCACCTCCAAATGGGAGGTTTCTCTTTCTTCAGGGAAAGATCCGTACGGGCTTCCCGTATCCGTCCCGCGCGCGGCCCATTGTGCGTGCCTGCCTTCAAAGGCAGAAGCTGCAGCGAACGTAGTAAGGGCGGCAGTTAGCGGGTGGGCTGCGTTTGGAATGGAATGGAATGGATTTCTCCTTGAAGGATCTGGAGGTCCTTTCCCAGCACTGACGGGACCTCGATGTGCCCCGTCAGGACGCTGGCATCCTCTTTACTTCTCCCTCCCGTGAGCCCCCCCCACCCTGCCAACCCCTGCCTCCCGGCGGCAGGACGGGGCTGTTTTGGGGGGCTGGGATGGCAGTCAGGGAAAGACGCACGCTCGAGGGATCTTGTGCCCTTCTGAAACAGGTTTCAGGATAGTAATAATGGGTTTCCATCGCAAATACCGAGGCTCTTTTCCCTCGCCAGGAGAGATTAACCCTTCGTTTCCCCCCCCCCCCAGTGAGGACCCGTGGCGGGCGGCGAAGATGATCAAGGGGTACATGCAGCAGCACAACATCCCGCAGCGGGAGGTGGTGGACGTCACCGGCCTCAACCAGTCACACCTCTCCCAGCACCTCAACAAGGGCACCCCCATGAAGACGCAGAAGAGAGCCGCCCTCTACACGTGGTACGTCCGCAAGCAGCGGGAGATCCTCCGGCGTAAGTACCCGCGCCAGCGCTCGCCCTTCGGGGCTGGCAGGGTTGGGGCTGGGGGGAGTGCCGGGGAGGAGAGGGGGTCCCCGCATCGCGGTCCTGCCTGCGGGTACCCGGCGCGTCGGGAGGAGGGCGAGGAGCAGCCCCCTGCCCCCTTCCCTCGCAGAGCCCCCTGGGCCCAGGCTGCCCAGCATCTTCCTCAAAAGAGTTTTAAAAGTAAAATGAATTTAAGGCACAGGAAAACTGGGTGAGAGCCCCTCCTGGCCGCAGTAACGCTGCGCGAGTTCCCCCAAGCCCATCCACACAGCTGAGTTTCTGTATATTTATATTCGTTAGAGCTGGGGAAGCAATTAATGATTACACACAATTAGATGCCTTTCCCACCTCTGCCCCCTTTTCCTCTCTGTTTCTCGAGACTGCTCATTTTCTGCAACTACTTGCAAAAAAAGGAAAGAGAGAGAAAAGAAAAAAGAAAAAATCCATAAACTGCTCCTACCTGTAGCATGGTCTCGGGCCAGTCCGTGCTATTTAAAATGCAGATGATTTTCACCAAGTACAGACTATTGCTTTTGTGCACCTCTGCCACTGAGCCCTGCCCCGAAGCAGCCCCGTTTTCGGCCAAGCCGCAGGTTGGGGCACTGACACCCCCCTTAAAAGGGCTCTGCCTCCCTCCTCCAAAAGGATGCAGTATCTAGTGGATGGGAAGTGCAGAAAAGGGTTTAGCACCAAATACCATTGCTTTGAAAACACACCTTGAGACGTTAGAGCAAACAGAGCCTGCTCCAGCCTTGCCCTGTGCTTCCCCCTTGTCACGGGGGGAAAAGCCATTACAAAAAGAGGGAGAATTCCCCTGCAAAACTGAGAATAATAAAACCCTCCCATTAATCTCCCTTTACTGCCGCGGTGACAAAGCGCCGGGTCTGAGGCAGGACGCCGGGGAAGGTCACCTCTGGTGCCTGCCCGCCCCGGGCACGGGGCCGGCGTCCCACCGCGCTGGGACGGGAGCGGGAGCCGGAGGGGAGCTCTGGGCGAGCAGAGAGAGGCACCTTTTCGCGGGGCGTTGCAATCATCCCGCCCGGCTCCTAGCTTGCAAAAATCCTCCCGAAACGAGTGCACGCTGGCAGAGCCCCTGCCCGTGACCGTGCATGCCCTGCACAGGCTTCCCCATTAAACGCCGTTCCCGAGGGATGGCAGTAGCTCCCCCGCCAGCTCCTTCCCTGGGGTGGGTGGCAGGGGGCACCCGGCTTGCTCCGAAGCGTGCCAGGGCCGTGGGCTTGGGGTGCTGCGGGAGGGGACACGGGGTGGGGGTGGGGGGGCCACCTCCGCGCGGGACGGTGACTCTGAGCGGCGGCTACAGGCCAGCTCACGTCTGCTCCTTTCTCTTTCAGAGTTCAACCAGACAGTCCAGGGTTGTGGAAATATGACAGACAAAAGCAGTCAGGATCAGCTGCTGTTTCTCTTTCCAGAGTTCAATCAGCAGAACCAGGGGGCCGCCCAGCTCGACGACGCCTGCTCCGAAACCCCCAGCAAGAAGATGCGTCGCAATCGGTTCAAGTGGGGGCCGGCCTCCCAGCAAATCTTGTACCAAGCCTACGACCGCCAAAAGAACCCCAGCAAGGAGGAGCGTGAGGCTCTGGTGGAGGAGTGCAACAGGTAAAGGCTGTCCCGTGCCGCCCGCTGCCTCCTCACCCGCCCCGCAGCCTTTCTTCCAAAAACCACACGCGATGCTGGGCTCCCAGCTCGCAGCCCTGGCCACTGGCTCGTGGCGCGGCTTTGCTGAGCCGCCTGGCCTCTTTTTGCCTTGTTTTCCCCGTCTGGGTGGCGTCCGGGGCTGAGCAAGCTCCATGCTGGGGCAGGGATGCTGCAGCGTTACAGCAATGTCAGGGGCGGGGGGGGGCTGGTGGTTTTATAGCACAGATGTAGTTGGAAGGAGCAGGCGGGCTTTTAGGAAGGGCTTAAACGCCCCCAGATTCACCTGTCCTCCCGAGGCCCCCTGCCCGGCGGCGCTGGCGGAGGCCCCCCCCCAGCAGCACCCGTGTTCCAACGTGTCCCCTTGCACGCACAGGGCCGAGTGTCTGCAGCGAGGGGTGTCTCCCTCCAAGGCGCACGGGCTCGGCTCCAACCTGGTGACGGAGGTCCGCGTCTACAACTGGTTCGCCAACCGGCGGAAGGAGGAGGCTTTCCGCCAGAAGCTGGCCATGGACGCCTACAGCTCGGGCCAGCCCCCGCACAGCATGAACCTGCTGCTGTCCCACGGCTCCCCTCACCACAACCAGCCCAGCGCCTCGCCCCCCACCAAAATGCCAGGTAAGCCCTCGCCAAGGGTGCTCGGGCGGCGGCGTTGGAGCGGTTGCGGTGCTGGCTCCCGTTTCTGCTGAGGAAAGGGGTGCTGAGCCCTCGGGGCCGTGCATGGGTAGCCTCGCGGGGAAGGTGGTGACCCCGGTCCCTGCCGCAGCTTCGAGGCGGGGGTGGCGGTGCGGAGAAGAGCAAGTGCTGTCGCTGCGGTGTTATGGCCGGGCAAGCCACGTGGCAGGGGCTGGATTTCCGTCCTGCTGAGGATAAATCGGCGTTGGCTCGGTTGGTTTAATTCACCGGAGTCCCCGTATGGGCTGGGCTGGCAGGGGAAGGCTGTGCCCGGCAGGGCGGGGAGGCGGGCTGCTCTGCGCCTGACGTATCGATGCTGGGGCCCACTGGTGAGCACTGGTTTTGGCGGGGGTGGGTGCACAGGCGATGCTGCAAAGCCTGTAAGAAGACGTGGCTGCGTGTCCTGGCCTTGCTGCAGGGCCGGAGCCGGCCTGGGCTGGGTGCATGGTGCTGCACCGTCCCCGTGCCGGAGCAGAAGGAGGTGGATGAAGAAAGCTGCTTGGGGGTGCAGAGCTCACCCCAACCTCCGCCCCTCCACACCACGGTCCAGCCCCGTTGTGCATAGGGAGGAGCCGGCTGGGGGGAGCAGACCCCCGCTGAAAATTCCCGGGGGATTTAAGCAGGAGATAACGCTGGCGGTGCGGGGGCTTGCGTGCCCGGGGAGGCTAATCAGGGCGGGCGGGGGCGGCACGGCGTGGGGCGAGACGCATTGTTGGGAGAACAATCCCCATTGTCCCCTTACCTGCCCTCTGCAGCCAAAGCGCCAGCCCCCGGCAGCAGGAGCGGCCGCTCGGCGGCGGGGGGTCAGCGCAGGGGCTGCGTCCCAACCGCCCCGCGTCCCCCCTTGGCCACGGCACCGGCACAGCCCGGCCAGGGAGGCTAAAACCAGCCGCCTCTTCAAAATGACCCTGCCTGGCTCGTTACACACACCCAGCTCGTTACAAAGGCAAATTAAAAGAAACCCGTGTGGCGGAGAGTCCCTGCGGGAAGGGCAAGGTGCCTGGGGAGAGCAGGCCGAGAGCTGGGGACGGTGCCAGTCCATGGCTGGACACCAGTCCCGGGGCATTGGCAAGCCAGGGCAACCCCCAAAGTGGTGCCGGCGGGGGATGCGCCAGCCCCGGGCGGGTGCGCAGCCTCCGACCCAGCTCCCGGGTACCGCTCTCCCCGTGGGGCTGGCCGGCGGTGACCAAAATGTGACCCTGCCCCAGGAATGCCCCGCACAATGGCGGGGACAGGGAGGACGTTTGCCCTCCTGTCACCGGCTGATTGCTTACAAGGTGCCCTACAAGCACATTGTCAGCAAAATCAGCTGTTTTCAGTGTCGGCCGGCGGGCTTTACAATACCCCACCAGCATGCAGCCCCGCGTTGTCATGGCGTTGTCCTCCCCGTGCATGCTTAATTGACAATTAAGCCGGGGCTTTGAACGAACCCCGCTGCCTTTGATGTGCCCCAGTCCTGCCAGGGCGCATGCAGGCACCCCACGAGAGCCTTTGTTTTCTTCTATTAGGGGACGGCAATTACTGTAACCGAAGGCATTTATCTCGGGGCTGGAGGGCCGTTAAGTCCCAACCTTTATTTTCCCGTCGGAGCAGCGGCCAGCAGGAGCCGGCCGCGGCTATAGGGCCGATGACAGCCCATTCCGAGGGGCTTTTGAGCAGGGCAGGAGTGATGGCCGCGGCGAAGGGCCCCTCTGGAGGGGTCAGAAGGGCTTGGCCGCGGGAGTTTGTTGGCGGCCGGTGGTTGTATCCGTCGGCCTCGCTGAGGAGGAGGAGATGGGCACGGCGAGGGCCACCGTGAGGTTGTAAGGCTGGTTTGGGCCTGATGGGCGGGGACATGGAGCTCAGCCATGATTGCTTCAGGGTCGCTGGGGCCAAGCCGGCTCCGGCAGGCTTGCAGCTCCCAAAACATCGCTGGATCCATCGCTGCTTAAACCTCCTCCAAGAGACGTTTGGGGACCCACTGCCTCAGCGGGGCGCGGGGCAGTGCTGGCGGGGCCGGCCCCGCTGCCTGGCTGACCCCATCTGGGGCTGGCCATGCTGGGAGTTGAACTGCCCTTGCACCGCGTGCGGCGGCGACCGGAGCGCTCAATGCCTTAACAGCTTAATGACAGCGCTGGGACGCTGCCCGCGTCCTACCCCTGCGCGGCCCCGGCCCCCCGTGACATCCCCCAGCAGGAAACGATGGGGCTGGCGGCATGGGGCAGCTGCAAAATCGCTCCCGTGCCCGCAGACAAAGAGGGACCGCCCGCTCCTCAGGACGTCAATGGGGTCTTGCGAAAGGGCATAATGACGGCCGGGCAGGGATAAGAGCTGTAAAAGTCAAACATCCTCCCGTCCTCTTCTTGGGGACCCATCTGTCAAGCCTCAAGCCGTAGTTTTTAACTATTTGGAGGTAAATACTTAAAGCCTATCTATCTCGGAGGCTTCTCTCAGACTCTGGACTTTTCCCTTCCTATGGGGTATTATCAGCGATCTTGGTTCCCTGTTTGATTTGAAGGTCACTCGGGGCTTTATCTCGGTGCCATGCCGTAGACTCTGGCTTATGCCATTTTTATCTTCAAGAGCCCTGAAGACAATCAGCGCATTGATGAGATTAGGTGACGCACCGCCCTGCTCGCCAGCCGCCCCCCTGCCTCCCACCCTGCATACAAAGGGCCGGCCGGCGTCTGTCGGACCCCGCAAAGCCCCGTCCCTGCGGCCGGGGGTCGCAGCATCGCCTCCAGCCCGTCCCGGGGGGTCCTGCACCGAAAGGTGGTTGAGGCATCCATCCCTCTGTCCAGCAGTACCTACGCTGCCATATTGGAGCATCAGAGCAATATCAGAGCAATCACGTATACAGACACACACAGAGAGATATATATATACGAATGTACATTACTTATATATATTTTTAGCTGTCTCTATAGGTGTAGATAACAAACATAAAAATAACTCAGTACCACCCCTGAGATTCTTCCTAAACCCAAAGGGCAATTTAAGTGTTTTAACTTTTTCTTAAAGAAGAGCCCATCAATGAACTCTCGGTTCAGAGGTTCTTTGGTTTATATCTGGATCCTACACGTTGTTCCCCGGGGTATGTGCTGGTTCTGATTGCGGACCCGGTGCCAGCGGTTGTAATATTTTACTGTTGGGTGCATTGTGGGGCTCGGTGGGTACAGTGCGCTGTTAGGAGCTTTTCCCGGTTTTATGGGGGGTAATTAGAACTTTATGACAGCAGCGAAATGGGAGGGTCCAGTCCCCATAAACAGGTTTATAATGGATATAAACTATGCACCTCGGTAACTTAGCAAGTTTAACACTTTAGGAACAATTTGAGTGGCAGCCCAAAAGTCGGAGCTGCCTGGACCTGCCTTTGGGAGGGTGAAACGGTTCCGTCACCAACCCGGCTGCTTCCATGATGTCAATAGGTGCAGCGTCACTGGGTCCAGCACAACCCCAAAAAATGACACTTTGCCTTTCTCGCCCCGCTGCCGGGCTCCCGGTCCATGCCGGCGGTTGCATCCTCGTGGGTTGGGCAGAGCCGGGGCTGAATCCCTGCTGCCGCCTGAGTCATCGGTGACCAGGCGTGTAGCGCTGCCGGGCCCGTTTTGAGGTTGGGCATCGCCGGCGATTTGCAGGATGTTTGCGAAGCTCCAGGCAAAAGTGCAGCCTGGTGCCGGGGTGAGCGGCCGGCGCTGCTGCCGGAGGAGGTCAGGACGTGCCCTGCGGCGGCAGCGGCGCGGGAAATACACTTAAAAGTACAGCGATTTTTTAAAAAAAATACAGTTTAATCATAACAATATGACTTGAAGCAGAGGAGAACCAAGCTGCTTCATTAGACACAGGACCGCTGTGTATCTAGAAAACGGCACAAGCCTGCGATGAAAACAGCAAAGGTATCGATTGTTGCCCTAAACACCCCCATTGCTCTCCCCGCCCCAAAAGCCGGGTTGGGGGAATGGGTCTGGCACCCCTGAGAAGCTGGGCAGGGGCTGGCTGCGGAAAGCCGTGGGTGCACAGGACCCCCCGCACCCTGGGGGCCGCGGGGTCTGGGGGCTGTCACGCTGCCCGTCCCCATCGGCTGAAACACAGGGTTAAGGCTCCGGCAGCCGGACCCTGCAGCTTGTCTGGAAACCTGGGAAGGCAGTAAAACATTTCCCGGGCAGTGCAGCTCAGGGGCCGCACAATAGCTGGGTCCCATAAACAGACTTTTATATTATGGCTGCAGCTCCAGTGAAAAAAAAAAAAATAAAAAAAATTCCTTAACAAGGGCAGGCTTTGCCGCCAGGCCCCTTCCCGATGATCCCCATCCAGGCTCCTCTCTCCGGTGGCTGTGGGGTGAGGCCGAGGAGGAATAAATCTCTTTGCACGGGGGCTGCTTCCAGCTGGGGAGGCGCAGAGCGGCGGGAGAACAGTGGCATCAGGCTTCAATGGCCGTCTGAGCCCCTGCTCATAAACCCTGGACCAGAGGGTCCCCCCGCTCGCTCCGGGAGGAAGCCTTCATGTCCCGGTGAAAACCGCCGGAGCCGTCCCCGTGCGTTCATCCCATCCGGCGGGGTCCCGGGGCGGGGGTCCCATGGCAGGGGTGAGTGGTTGTGCTGCCGGGGGGCGGCTGGCTCCCGGGGCTTGGCACCCCTGCGATGGCAGAGCGCGCCGAGGAGGGTTTGCCGGGGAGCCGGCGGCCAGGGAAGCCTGGGCACGGGTTACCGGCCCTGCGGCCGCACGCTGCGTCCTGGTCTTGTGCAGAACAGGGTCCTGCTGTTGTAGCAGATCAAGCCCCAAAATAGGAAAATGGGGGCCAGCAAGGCGGCTGGGGAGGAGTAATGTGCGGTTGGGGGCAGCCGGGAGGAAAGCCTGAAGGTGGCTGTCCCAGGGAGATGCTTTAGGCTGGGCTGGGCTGGAGCTGGCCCTGTTCGCTGGGAACGGGGAGCTCGGGGGAGAGGCGCCCGCCGTCATCGGGGAGCTCTGGTTGTTACAGCAGTGCCAGCAGCAACAGCAATAATGCCTTGCGCTGGTTTCCCAGTATTAATTATCTAATCCGCCCAAATCCAACCCAACTCTGAGGGCGTATAAATAACAATAATACCCGTCCCATTCTCGCAATGGGAAAACCCAAGCCAGGAGAGTTGGTGGCTTCCTAAAGGTCTGCAAAGCAGCCCCGGCAGAAGGCTTTTACCCTGCCCAGTGAGCGGTTTCTGGGCAGACCCAGGTGCCCATGGGCTTTGGGGCCCCAGGAGCCCCCTGCCAGCACAGCCCCTGCCTCTGCGGGAGCGGGGTCCTCGGTGGGGCTGGACGGTGGCACCGCTGCCACCGTCCGCGGAGCCCAACCTCGCACTCCTCGGGACAGTTAATCTTCATCAAGACTCGGAGTCTTCAGCGGTTTTATCTAGAGACCCAAAATCGCGGTCACCAGACTATCTGAAAATCTCAGCATCGGTTGTTGTTTCTCAAACAGTAAAAGTCTTGTCCTTAGGACTGCAAGGAAACGCTTAAAAAGCAGCTTTTAACATCTCATATGTTTTTAGGGACAACTTCATAATTCTAAGCGTCTTGGATCATGAGTTACAAGCATCCTCAGCTGGGTAAAGCATGATTTTGGGGATTAAAACGTTGGGGTTTTTTTCTTACTGAAAGCTTCACCGAACCCAAAAGAGATTGAAGATTGAGCAGAAACTCTGATTTTCTTTCCAACAGGAGCTGCCTGTGCTCCTCGTCTATCTTTAAGATCACGCTCAGAAGAAAGGGCTTTATTTTATCTCCCCTCCCATTGTTTAACCAGCGCTGCAGGATCTCAGACCGGCAGCGGCTGAAGCACACTCTGCACGAGGCCGGGACCGCGGGGAAGAATGTGTGTGACAGTGCCCTGGTTGAGTAATGTTTACCCTGTTCACGGCAGGGACGTCCACTCGGACCGGCAAATATCCACCTGCCAGAGGACATTCTTTTATTATCAGGGATAAAAGGGGTTTGCTGGGAAATGATCAGGAACCAGACATCGCGGGGAGATTCCTATCTGCGGGATGTGTTTAACCAGCTGATGGGGAAAATTCGGAGGCGACTAAAGAGTGACTTTGCCGTGGTTTTGGTGGAGGGCGCAGGTAGCCGCCTGCGCTTTGGCAGATGCTTTTGGAGCTCGTGGAAAGCTCCCGAACTCCAGTTATCATTTCTTTCCTTTTCCTTGATGCGAAGATTTTTAGAGCAGCCCTTAGAGCATCCTTCGCTGAGCCAACCTGCATCAGCGCTTCCCCTTGGGCACCGGGGAGAAGGAGATCCCAAAATCCCGGGAGGAAGATCCTTTGCCTGGGCGGGTTTTGTAGCTGGGGGTGTCCGTGCTGTGCCAGGAGAGCTGAGAAGCCGCTGGCAACCTGCGCAGGCGGCACCTCTCCGGCTGCCCGTCATTCTGGGGAGCCGTCCCCAACGCCCCTGTGCAGTGGCCGGGGCTCACGGGCGGACGATGCTCTTGGTGGTCTCGGTTGGGAGGGTGGGCGGCGCCACCATGGTTTTCTTTCCCAGGAGAGCTGCGGGCTGTCCGTCTGTCCATCCACCGCTTCGATTCCAGGGCAGTTCAGTGAACCTGGCCGGGAGCACCGTGGTGGACTCCTTGTAATAAATGGCTTTTCCCCGTAGTCATCAAGGCAGCCTTGTAAAAGACACTTTTGTTTCCCGTGGGTTTTCCTCAGTTAATTATTTGTGATCTGTAGATGCCTTTCCATGCCACATGGCTGATCATATGGTTATCAGTGCAGCGTGTTTTAGCCAAATTAAATATATTTATATAGAAGACCTGTGCTCGAGCCAGATTCCCCTCCTCGGCAGTGGTGGGCCGAGGTCTGATTTGGAGGTTTGTGTGTGTCTGGTCCCTCTGTCTTCCTGCGGTAGTCTGTTAATCATACACTTGTTGGGAGGAAGTCGAGAGGGAAATCGGATGCAGAAAGGCCTGAGAAAAAAAGCGAGAGCCGTCGCTGTTCAGAGCTGGGCAGCGCTGGGCTGGCCGGCGGCTGCGAGGAGCCGGGCGAGCCTCGCAGAGGGAAGAGCTGGAGGATGCAGAGCTGCTCCCCGCGGCTCAGGGCCCTCAGGCCAGCGTCCGAGAGCTGCGGGGACATCGCAGGAATTTGCACGATGGGTGCAAACTGTGCAAATTAAAGCCCAAGGGATGCAGACGGGTGTCCAGGCTGTTGGCCCGGGTTGGGCTCCCTTGGGAGCAGCTCTTTCCGCCCCACAGCACTGGGGGCCACGGGCAGCGTGGGGGCTGCGGCCTCAGCGGGCGCTCAGCATCCCTCACCGTAAACTGCTTGCTCTCATTTCAGAGGGTGGGGTTGGGGAGAAGCTGGGAAGTGGCACTGGGAGAAGGGAAATAAGGTTCAGTGCTGTCTCTCCCGTTTGTCGTTCACGGGTGTCATTTAGGAGCTCGCACGTCGGTTTGCATCCTTGTGCCGTGCACGCCGAGGGAGCCGGGGAGGGGTGGGGGGGTTTCCCCTTGGAGGGCCACTTTCAGAGGGGGTTGGCACAGCCAGGGCACCCTCGCTGGGGTGCCCGTGGGTGACGCCAGCGCCTGGCGGTGTTTTGCAGGGGTCCGGTACAGCCAAGCGGCAAGCGGCGAGGCGGCATCTTCCGGGGCCATCAGCCACCATGGCAGCGGTGCCATGGTCACCACCAGCCAGGCGGTCCTGCAGCAGGTCTCCCCGGCCAGCTTGGACCCGGGCCACGGTTTGCTCTCGCCCGACGGTAAAATGGTGAGTACACCTGGCCTATTGTGGCAGCGGCACTGATAAGATAAGAGGGTCCAGCGGGCAAAGCAAACACGCTTTCCCCGGGTTTCACACGCGGCCCGCGCCGAACAATGGGGCATTGTGGGGCCGGGGCTGCGGCGCGGGCGCGCGACTGTCCCCGCCACCCGCCTCAAAGGCGGCGCTCGGCCCCTGCGCTCCCCGGCGGGCAACGGCGCGTTTTCCAAGCACGGCCCATAAATCTGACAGAGCCCCGCTCTGGTTTTTATTGATTGCATGCCTCGCAGATTGAATGCGCGCTGGGTGGATCACTGTTTGTCTTCTCCTGCCAATGGCATGGGTATCGATAAAATGCTCATTCATTATTTTTTCCCTTAGCCCTCCCAAGCTTGGAGTTTCGCGGGGGAAGTGATTTCCTTGCAAGCAGGGACCTCCTTGTCCCAAGGCGTCACCCAGGGCATCTAACCCGCTAGCGCCAGCTCTGGCCCCGGAGCTCCTGCCTCTCCCCGTCCCCTTCCCCGCGTGCGCTTCGCTGGGCAGAGCTGCGAGCGTCAGCGGTGGCAGGCAGCGGAGATGGGACATGGGCATCCCGGCCGGGTGCCTGATGACTCCCCGTGCCGGGTGCTGCGCGACCGCTGCAAAAAAGGGGTTGTAAATGCAGGGCTGGGCTGGGTTTCCAATGCCGGAGCGCTTGGGCTGCTCCTTTCTGTGGGTGCCTGGCTGGCGCAAAGCCTGTTGGAGGAGCGCAGGAAGGAGCAGGGCGAGGAGGGAGCAAGGGGGGGGACGGGGCAGGACGGGACAGGAGGGTACGGCCCTTCCCCGGAGCAGGCTGGCGGAGGTTTGCGTGCGGCCGCCGCTTTTCCGGGAGGAGGTTTTTTCTGCTGAAAGCGAAAGTCAAACATGGCACTGGGCGGCGGGGCCAAGCCCTCTCTTCCCCGGTTTTCACTTCCATTTTCGGAGGGTTGGCCCTTCTGGGCCATTGCGTCGGTCTCCTCGCAAAGCTGGGTGGCTACAGAGGGGCTCGGCATCCCCTCCTTCAGCGACGGCACTGTTTGATTTTGCCTTTCCTTCTGCTGCTCTCTGGCTCTGGCTTGCGAGGGTCTCCATGCAGCCCCTCGGGCTCAGACGCTGACCCTGCAAAGCCAAGCGTCCCCTGCCAAGCAGGGGGGGATATTGCAGAGCAAAACCCCAGCCCTCCCAGCACGCTCCCTCCGCCCCAAACGTGCCCGTATCTCCCCAGGGGTGTGTTGAGCCTTATAACCCTGAGCCCCTGAGTCATAAAATGAGTCAGGAATAAAGGCAGCATCAGCAGGCGCCGAGTGCCCAGGGCGGGGGTCCCCGACGGTGAAGCGATGCAGAGCTCGGTGGCAGAGGCTGCCAGCACCCCCCTGCCAGCTCCTTTTGCAGGGGCCGTGTCGGAGTCGGGGGGTTTGCCGGAGCACGGGAAGGGACCTTTGGATGGGGCAGAGGGAGCCGGGCAGCACAGGAGAAAGCCGTGTGGAAATGCCGCAGATTCAACTGGGAAAAGCGGCCTGTTGAAGTGCAGTAGGCAGGGGCGTGCGGCAGCAAAAGCCCTGCTGAGTTATCCCCGCTGCACGGGCATTGCACAGCGCCGTCTGGGACCGCTCTGGTCCTCGGCAGCGTGCAGCTCTGCCAGCTTATCTCTGATCTTTAAGCAGGGCTAGCTAGTGCTTGCAAGCGATTTAATAAAAATATGCTGTAGGCTGTGGTTTCTAGTAAGTAAACATGTGCCTTTAATACCCCACATGAAACCAAAAGCAGCCAAGGAAGTTGCTGCATCTGAAGGCAATCGATTCTTTCAGGGAGGAGTTTTACTGAGGCTGCAGAAAGCTTTGGTGGTTCACTCTTTCATGCTCCGGTGTTGCTCTTAGCCGTGGTAGTGCCAGAGGGTATCTCCCGAGGGCCCAGTATCTGGAGGGTCTTTTCCAGTCGTGCAGTCTCCAGAGGATTTCGTTTGGGTGCCGTGCTTTGGGTCTAAGCCCCCCATGAAACAAGCCCGGGCTGCAAGCGAGCGGCGTGCACTTGCCCTGAGCTGTTTGACTTGTGCACCCAGGTGTGGCGTAACCTGGCCTTGAAGAGACTTTGAAAGTGGAAAATACCGGATCAGGAAATATGAGTCACTCCCAGGCTTTGGAATTTATTGATGGATTTGTTTCAATTGCAACGGGGCTATCTCCAGCTCACATGTGCAAAATAAACAAGGTGCTCGTACTCGTGTCCAGAAATACGACACGAAAAGCCGAAAGGATGGCTCTGACTCGGGTTGGGGTTGCTCAGTGCAAGAGGTCCAATTAGAAGGATTAGGAGAATGTGCAGCAATTAAAGAAATCAGGCTGTTAGCCCCGTTTGTCCTGGGGACCAGCTCCAGTCCTCTCGGCACACTCCAAGGGCCTTTGTGCGTCTGTTCCTTAAACAATGACCTGAAATCCCGGGAGCTGGCGCTGGCTGAGTGTACCCGGCTCATCTCACCAGTATCCTGCCCGTCTGCAAAAGTGGTGACTAAGACCGTCACCGTGAGGCCCTTTTTATCTCCTGTCTTTTTTTTTTTTTTTTTTTTTTTTACTTCCCGAGTTTGTATTTCCCACTTCCTTCTACAACCCTGACGGTTAGAAGTTAATGAGTGCTGAGAGTCCTCAGCTGTCCCCGACAGCAGGAACTTGGACTTGGGGGACAAAATGGCAAAGGCTCGGGATGTGCCGTGTCCTGGTGCCGTGCGCCGGTGGAGCTGGAAGCCAGTGCCAGCAAGGTCCTTCGCCGCCGCTGCTTCGCTATCCATTAACACGAGGTTCAGGCATCCCAGCCGGGGCCTGCAGCCCCGGGGCGGTGGGGGCTGCGTGTGCTGAACTGAAGGTGCCCCAGCAAGGCTGCAGCCTGCTCGCCTCTCGGGAGGGGGCTTTGCCGGTCGTCCCCCACCCCCCGCAATCTCCCTGCTGAAGCAGGTGGGCGGCCAGGGGAGGGGGCCGGGAGCAACCCCCCTTGGCTGTGCCTCTGATGGTGGCTGTCCTGCCTTGCTCCTTGGCAGATCTCTGTTTCGGGGGGCGGGCTGCCCCCGGTGAGCACCCTGACCAACATCCACAGCTTGTCGCACCACAACCCGCAGCAGTCCCAGAACCTCATCATGACGCCGCTCTCGGGAGTCATGGCCATCGCACAGAGTAAGCACGCGCCCCGAGCACACCTCCGCGCCCCGCATGGACCCCCTGCTCCTGCAACGGGGAGGGGGGCACCCTGCCCGCGCGCGCCAGCACTGACGTCTCTCTTCTGCTCTCTCCCTCCTCCCAGGTCTGAACACCTCGCAGGCGCAGAGCGTACCTGTTATCAACAGCGTTGCCGGCAGCTTGGCAGCTCTACAGCCGGTCCAGTTCTCCCAGCAGCTCCACAGCCCGCACCAGCAGCCGCTGATGCAGCAGTCACCCAGCAATATGACGCAGCAGCCTTTTATGGCTACCGTGACTCAGCTGCAGAACTCGCACAGTAAGGGTCCGGGTGGTAGCTGCGAAGGGAAGGGCCCAGAAAATGAGTTCAGATGGAAAATAAGCTTTTGCTCTCTTTCTGCTCTCCCCCGCCCAAGCTCATGCCCTTGGCTGCCGCCTTTCTCCCCGGGGTACCGCCCGGCGCGGGGCTGCGGGCGGGATGCACAGCGGTGTGGGGTGGCCACATCCCGCCCCATCCTCTCCTTCCCCTGTGCCACCCGCCGTGCTGCATCTCCCGTCCCGCCCCGCTGCTGCCCCGCGGGGGGGGGGATGCAGCCCCCCGCCACCAGCATTTTGTACAAACGTTATTTTTCCTTCCACGTACTTACTGCGAAAACACCTGCTTTGCCAAAGGAGGCGGCCGGGCCTGTTGCGCTCCCTGCAAAGCAAACGCTTCCCTGCTCTGCCCTGAAGGGATCTGGCTTTGCCCCTCAGGCTCGTCCATCATCCCGGCCCCGGCCCTGCTCCAGCACCGGGCTCTGCTGCAGAGGGCTTGCAGAGCTCCGGCGTCTGGTTCAGCCACGGCCCTTCGGTCCCCGCTGATTTTCCTGGGTGAGCTGGTAGCTGGGGAAGTGGCGGCTGAGAGGCAGGCAGCGGTTTCTTTCCGTGGCTTGTTTTATCTCACTGGCGTTTCCACGATGCTCGTTCCCGCAGAACGCCCCTGCGGCTCGGGCGCGAGGGATGTGGGTGGCTTTTCCGTGACGGCTCCTTGTCCCCCTCCTCTCCGCAGTGTATGCGCACAAACAGGAGCCTCCCCAGTATTCCCACACCTCCCGCTTCCCCTCGGCGATGGTGGTGACAGATACCAGCAGCATCAGCACACTGACCAATATGTCTTCCAGTAAGCAGGTAATGGCCCGGCAGACGTGGCCGAGGGTGCGCAGGGGTGGGTGTGCGGAGGTGGAGCGGGGCTGTTTCTCCCCTGGAGATGGGGCTGGAGGAGGGTGTAGCAGAGACCCCGTGCTGCACCCGCGTGGGCAGCTGAGGATGAGCCTCAGGGCGCCGAGAACCCCAGCCCAGCCCCTTCATGGGCTCCAAAAAACCTGCTTGCAGATGGCAAGCGTGATGGGGATTTGGGTGATGGTCTGACTGTGCTGGATGGCGACTTGTCTAACGCCTGGTGGTACTAGCAGAGCCGTGCTCGTCCCTGGGGCAACTTCATCCGCGTGGGAGCACCCTGCTGGGGTACAACTTGGGCTGAGAAGGTCAGGACCGAGCAGGCTCTGCTGCCTTGGGGTGTATCGACCCTGGCTGGAGTCGAGCGGAGGAGCCGGGCTCCGATGCGCCCCGAACTCCCCCAGCCCGTAAATCTTTATCATCAGCCCAGTGCCGGCGCAGGTGTAAGGCAGGACTTATCCTGGTTCAAATCAGGTGTGCGAGGCCTTACTCAGACAATAGTCCCTTTCTAAAAGCCAGCTCTGGGGACTGTGGGAAATATGTGGCCCTTATTGATTGCTAGATAAATAAGAGAGCCTTGAACTTGCATTCAGATAAACTTTCTTACCAAGGTTTGACAGGGGAGAGGAAAAAAATGTCTGCAATGACCACAGAGTAAACATGGGATGCGATTGCTGGGAGACCCCCCCCGCCGTGGATGCCCGGTGGGGAGCGAAGGAAGGGGCTGGGGCTGCGAAGGGGAGAAGTCGGGAGAGGGGCTGCTCCGGGGGGTTTGGGGTGCCCGGGAAGGGGTGATGAACGCCACCGCCCCCGGCTCGGCTTGGGCTCCCGCGCTTTGTAGTGCTCGGGGTGACCATTTATCTGCGCCCGCTCATCTCGGTCCGGGAGGCGGTCAGGCACGGCCGCGCTCCTTGGGAGCGCCATTTCCTCCGCGCGGCTTTATCAGCCCATCTGGTGTGCGCTGAGCCCGAACTCCCCCTGATTAATTGTGCTCTCCCGCCACGGACTGCCTTTGATGCCGGGCTGGCCGAAAGGAGCCCTGGGCACACAGGAAATATCCCTGGCAGGGAGACAGTGCCCGGCCATCCCCGCGGCCCGGCCGGGCGCTGCGATCAGCCTACCTTGACGCAGCACTGCCCGGGGCGATGGGGGCTCCCTCGGTTTTCTCCCCCCATCACGCTTTTGCACTTTAATGAAAGCAGGAGGAGGCCTCGTGGCTCAGGAGGGGGGAGATGGAGTCGGGCCCCCGTGGCTGCTGCAGCGGACGGGTGCAAAATGCCGAAGGGGCACGCACCCATCCCGTTAGCCCCCCCATACATGATAAACAAGCACAGGCTGGTCCAGCAAGCATTGGGAGCAGGATCTGACCCCTGTCCCCCCACACGGCCAGAGCGGCCGCTGGGGTCCTGTGTCCCCCCCCAGCACAGCCTCCCAGCCCCTGGAGCCTTTCATCCCACCACCCGTTCGATGTTCAAGCTAAAGGTGGAACAATTTCTCTTGGAACATGGATTTTTTTTTTTCCCGTGGTCACCCATTTCATTAGCAAGGGGTGAATGAAGTGCTACAGAGGCAGCATAGGGGCCCCGTAAATGCTGCTCGCCCCCCAAATGGCTCAAATGCCTAAATATTTTTGGTGATTCGGGTTTCCGTCGCTGACTGGGGCTAACAGGGGCCATCCCTGGGCTCCTCCATGCTTTGCCTCGGCGTGAGGCAGGCACTGCTGGGCACAAGGGTGCCTGGCAGCGATGGGCTCCTCCGAGGTGGCCAGAAAGGGCAGGAGGGCCGCTTGGATCCCCAGGGGAGTTGCAGTTTTCGGAGCGCGGTTTGCTGGGCGAGGGCTGGGTGCTGTCGGTGGGAGTGCACGGCTAAACCCAGGGGGTGCACAGCCCACGTGAAACCCCAAATCTGGGGTGCCGCGCTGCCGCTCCCTGAGCAACCCCCTCTTTGCAAGAGGAGAGCCATTCTCCTGCGAAGCAAAGCCTCCATGGTTCCCCGGCGGCATTTCT
The DNA here is from genome assembly GCA_034782735.1 of Sagittarius serpentarius. Taxonomy (NCBI): domain Eukaryota; kingdom Metazoa; phylum Chordata; class Aves; order Accipitriformes; family Sagittariidae; genus Sagittarius; species Sagittarius serpentarius. The sequence goes on from JAVKLA010000084.1 coordinate 2,073,218, forward strand.
GCACCCCGCAGCCCCCGCGCCAGACCCTGCAAATCCCCTCAGTGGCGAAGCCCGGCTGCTCCCGGCCCTGCCGGTGGGACGGAGGCTGGAGGGACGTCCCCGGTCCCCCCCACCCCGGCTCTCCCCTCTCAGCCCAGTGCTGTGGACAGCTTATCAGATGTTGTTATTTAGACCTGGAAGGGGCAAATACCTCCCGGTTCCTTTGACAACGCTTGAGGCCGAGCCACCATTTTTATTACGTTAGCAAACACCTGATAGCCACGGCCTGTCCCTAATGACATGTCACGGGAGGCTCCTGGCGTCTCCTTATCTCCAGGTTACGATGTTTGCTGTGCGCTCCAGCCCACAAGGTCACCCGCAGCTCCCGGCCCCTCTACCCCACCAGTGATCTGGGGGACCCCGGATGGGGGACCCACCCCGAGGGAGGGAGAAGGGGCTGCTGCGGTGGGATGGATGCGGCGGCAGGGGCTGCTCAGCTCCTTCCCCAGAGGTGACAGCAACGCTGGGGGACAGCGATGAGCGCGGCCTCCAGCCCCGCTCCCTCCCGAGCACAAGCTCCTGCGCTCAGCCTCACGCCTGGCTGCTCTTGGCAGCACCGCTGAGCTGCGTGGCACAATCTCTGCAACAGCCTGGGCGCAACTAGGCCCTTTTTAAATTAATATTATTTTTGGGAGGGGGTGGCAGTATCTGCCTCGGAAAGTATTTTCCCACTGCCTCCCCCTCGGGGGTGTTGGGGAGGGCTCGGGGCCAAGCAGGGCTTGTGCGGCACCACCGAGGTCCCACGTGGTGCAGGAGGTGATGCCTCCAAATGCTTCGCAGTGCGCCCCGAGAGCTCCCTGCGGTGCTGCCTTCCCCTCCTGCCTGCCTGCCTGCCTGCCGGTCACTGTGCTGCTCTCTCCCCCCACAGTGTCCCCTGCAAGCCTGGTGATGCTCCACACCTCGCTGCTTTTGCACATAGCAACGGGATCTTATTTTCCACAACATCCCGCCGGTGACCTGCACGCCGAGCCCGGGGAGTCGCCAGAGCGAAGCCCAGTGCCGCAGCGAGGAGCCCGTCAACCCGAAACAGAGCCGGAGGCTCGAGACTCCCCGTCGCCCTCCCGCACCCCGCCGGGGACGAGCCTGGATTCGCAGGGTGCCCGCCCGGGACCATGCCTCTCCTTCCCTCCACGCAGTATTTCCAAGATGTGTCTTGGGGATTTTTTTCTGAAGTATTTGCCTTCCAAGAGGCCGTTGGCTCTCCTGAAGAACTAGGAACAAGCTGTACTGGGAACTGGCAGAAGGGGAAGATGGATAATATTTAAGTTATACTCCTCCACCCGACGGACTGAGAGGGACTTGGGTCTGTTACTTGGCGTTTGGAAGGAGGAATCGCATGTGCTGTTGAACTGAGCCAATTAAACTGTAAATATAGGTACAGTCTGCTCCATCCTCACCCTTCCCCACTCTTATACATAGAGATTTATATAAAAGAAGTAAATTTTGTCCAATGGATGTAAACTACTGTAATTAAGTGCAATTCCCCCATCTGTATATATTGTTCCCAAAGCTCTTCTCTCTTTTCCTTTTTTTTTTTTTTTTTTTGGTAAAGGTCAGAGTTGAGGCTGGTTTTGGTTTTGTATTTCTCTTCTTCCGTTAAATGAGTTAATTCGAAGACCTGGGCCTAGGCAAGGACGCCGGTCAGGCGGCACCCGTCTCTGCACTGCGGGAGGACGGGCACACGCGTGTCCTCTCCACGGTGATGTCCCACGTGAAGGAAGGGCACGGGGCAAGCCGAGCAGAGCCCCGGCAGGACCTGGACAGTCCACGTGGGGACAACTGCCGCTGCGGAGATCTCAAGGGACTCTTCTCCTTTCGGGAACTCTGAGACGGACTGGGGTGGGGTGGGGAAGCGCTCGGCAGCCCCATCAATGCATCCCGACTGCTGGGAAGCGTTCGGCATCGGCAGTTTTCCGGTGAGCCTGTAGCGTTTGCTGCTACAGAGGTGAACGAGGCTGTAAGAAATTACGGTGGGATCTTCTTCAAATGGGGTTCAGAAACTGTCTCCCTGTTCTCCCCTCCTTGGGGCACAGGAGGGACTGCGCGCCCAGTTACTGCCTTGTCTCCTGCCCAGTAAACGGCCAGTACAGGTGGCTTCTTTTCCACCATTAGCAGGCTGATGATGAGCCTTGTTGGCTCCACCCTTACCAATAAACACGGTGCTCTGGTCCTGGTGGTGTCACCTCCGAGCTGCAGCTGGACGGACGGGCGCCGGGCTGTGATGCGAACACGCCAGTCCACGGTCCCCGCTGGCTGCCTGCCTTGTCTCGCCTGGCAGCGGCTCTTGGAAGAAAAGCTTTGCAGCAAAATCTCCAGCTTGTGAATAAGCCCACCGCTGCGGTGAGGGCACGTCCCAGCCAGGCACCCGCTGAGGACACCGGGCTCCCCACTCTCCAGAGCCCTGAAGGGGTTTAGGTGCCCCAGTCCTACCTCCCAAAGCTGCAGAAGCTGTAAAAGGTGTCATCTCCCCTCCTGTGAGACACAAGCTTCTCCGTACCTGCTCCCCTTTGTAAATGGCTCTAATGCTCCCCAGTTGTGCAAATTTTTCTTGACCTTTGCAGCGTGTGCCAACTGCTGAGTGATTTAGAGAGGTGGAGAGTAGAGGTGCCCATGGACAGATGACCACTGCTAAAAAGAAAAACACTGGATGATTTCTTTGGGGCAAGAAAGGCTCTTTTGCTCTGTGTTTGTACAATGTCTAGTGCAGTGGGACCCTAACCCTTGCTGGGACTAATAGGAGTTGCCCTACAGTGAATAAGTCATCATGAATTGGAGACCAATATTCAGAATGACATTTAATTTAATGTATACCATAATTAAATACCATTTCTTCTGAATCATTGCTGCCGTGTGGTCTGTAAGTTCCGCAGTCATCATCTGCTGTGGTTTGGCAGACTTCGGTCCGGCCGGCAGCAGGAGGCAGGGACACAGGCTGGTGGCAACGACATGTCCCTCCTGCTGTCCCTTGCAATGCTGATCTAAGTTTCTACCTGCCTGAACGTGGTGAGTCAGGTGTTTCATATGAAGCCCCAGGTAACAGCCAAAAATAGCAAGAGGCTCTAGGAGGTCGGGAGATCCATGTCCTCACCCTCCTACTGATGCACTGATGATGTTGCCCTTAGTCCAGCACAGTTTATTCCTCATCCTCCACTAACTTTAGCAGCCGAGTGTTAAGCAAACCAATTAGGAGCTGACTGCCAGACAAAGCCAAACCCCATCCGGTTTGGATACTGAGCCCGTGGGTCAGTAAAGCGCGAGGGGGAGGTGGGAGGGTGCGCTGCGGTCGCTGTAAAGCTTTTGAAGATCTTTGATTGTGAAGAGCTAACATAGCTGAGTGACTCAGAGCACATCGGTAGGAAAGGGTGGCCCTTCTGAAGATGCAGTGCAGGGCTGTGGTTTTAATCACCTTCAAAAATGCCTGGTTTTGGTTTGGCACCCTTTTTTTTTTGCATTAGTTAAGTGTGGGCTGCTGTGGGAAAGGCTTTCAGCGCAGCAGTCTGGTGCTCGCCTTCATAGCCGGAGCAGGACACCCTGATAAAAACCTTCCCACAGAGTTTCTTTGTTCCTGTCAATTTTAGCTACCCCAGACAAAAACTGGAAGCGCAAGGCTGGAAGAGGACGAGAGGCATGAAGACTGCTTGGTCCCTTTCGTGCAGACTCGGAAGTGATGCTCTCTTTTAGAAAAAGTTGGAGAGAAAAGATGCAGGTTTTATTCTGAGACACACACCGCCCCCCCCCCGCTTTGCACCTTCCTGCTCAGCAAGTCAACACACTTTTCAACACACCTGAGTGCCAGGCTGTGCCCTTTTCAAATTCTGCTCCTAACTCTTGCATTCCCACCGGTCAGGGTGGAAATGACTTGGACTCTTCTACTTAAGCCCGCTATGTTTTGCTCTGTGAGTGGCTTATGAAGCTAAGTGGGCTAAGCTTTCCCCAGCTGATGCGTATGCAGCATCAGGTTGAATTGGTCCTGCAGAGGAACAGGCAATCCAGTGGGAAGCAGCAGAGGGGAAAGAGGCACTAGATAACCTGCTGTAGCTGAGCTGATGCTCCAAGGGGAGCAGTACCTTGTTGCGGCTTGATTTCTGCACCATCTTTAAGATACACAGAGACTGAGAGGTATGGGGGCTTGGGGTGTGAAATGTATGTGTAAAGGACCTTTTGGTAAGTGGTCCAGTATCAGTGCTGCTCTCCAGAAAGCCCCGCGGAGAAGGTAAGTGAAAACCTTGGGGAAAGGAGACTGTGAGATGCAACCCCACCAGAGCGGTACCTGGTGAGGGAAGGGGGGACCGAGCCAAAAGAAAACTGGGAAAAGGGCATAGGACACATCCAATTAGAGACACAGATGGAGAAGGTGACCACCACGGAGCAAAGAGTGTGTGATAAAGCAGGCAGGAGAAAGTCAATGATATGAATAGAACAAATGATTAAGAACAGATGGTATTTACCCAAGAGGTGTGAATTTATGAAGCTGCCAAACAGCTCGTCGTGTGCTGTCGCCCACCCCTGGGTAGCAGAAGATGGGAAGGTAGGAAGCACGGTGGGTTGCTAGAGGATGCTGGGGCTGCTACACATACCAATGCCCTCATGGAGAGAAAGGTTCCCCTGATTCGGATTTAACCTCTGGCTGAGGAAACCTTTCTGCCCGGGGAAATACCATCCAAAACCGCTTCCCTGAGCAGCCTCTGCAGCAGCTGGGCTGGGGCTGGGGCTGGGGCTGTCCCTGCCCAGACCTCACCTTGTGCTGGAGAAGCACTGGGTGGGGTGTTTGCTCCCGCAGAGGCTCTGGTTGCCTCATTAAGTTGTTGGAAAATACGATGTAATGTCAAATGAGGCTCCTGGAAGACACGTTTTTTTTCCTCCTGTTGCTGTTGGGCACGTCGTGTTTGTCTGTGATGCAGTTGTTATGGAGCAAAGAAACAAGCAGAAACATGACAAAGTTCATTTATGACCAGTGCAGTTCTACAGGGCTGAGTGATTATTTTACAGTTCAAAGCTGTTCACAAGGGAATTCCTTGCACATGAGAATCTGCAGGCTGCCACGAGGCTTTATTGGTCACTCTTCATGTTCATAACAAACTGCAGCCTCCTTCACGGCAGAGCACAGGGACACCGCTGCATTTAATCTGAAGTGCAGGTGTGGGTGCAAAGGAAAAATCCCCCCAAATCCCAGCATTACTGAGGCCAGTGGGGTAAAACCCAGGGTCAGGGCTGTCATGGCTCTCTGCGATACGAGGACTCGCTCTCTCCAGGGAGGTATCACCCAAAGCTCACGGTGTTTCGGTGCTCCTTCCCCGACCGGCGTGCGCAGGCTGTGGGGCAGAGGAAGGCCACGGATAGGCACGGGGAAGCCCCGAGAGGTGCGGAGGTGGGATGCGGGAGAGCTGGGCAGGAGCGTGACCTCTCCTTTACCTACAGAGGAGAGCACAGCCCGGTGACACCTGCCGGGACGGGTAAATCCCGTGCCCTGACTGCCTCTTGTTTGTGCTGCAGCACTGGTGATGCTGCCTGCAAAGTCACTGGGTCAAAACCAGGTTAGCGCTGCCCTCGCTGCCTGCCCCAGAGCCACGAGAGTGCTTCATCAGACCGCGAGCACGAGCCCTCGGTGTAGGGCTGCAGCCATCCCTGGGGAGCAGGGCTCCTTGGTGCTTATCATCTCCACAACTGCGGGGAGGAACAGAGCCAGGAAAACCCTGTCCGGGGCCAAACCCTGCGTACCGGCTGCTGGCTGGAGGGCTGGGACACCCTGGTGCTAGTCTCCCCATCCCCGGGTGCGTGATGGCAGCCCAGTGGTGGTTCAGACCTCACTGCCAGAGCAGTGCCGGGGCTGGAGCAGTGCCGGCGCTCAGCCGCCATCCCCGGTGCTCCAGTGCTGGCCGGGCTCTGGCCCTGCTGCAGGCAGTCCAACTCACATTGGCTGGCACCGAGCATGCGGATTGCTAAGGAGGTCCCAGGACATCCCCATGGAGGAGCAGACGTCCTGCTGGCCGTGAAGGCAATGGCCTCTCCAGGGATACCGAAATACAGACAAGCTATTTCAGCAACTTTAAAAATGTCATTTGGCACGCATGTAAACGTAACGCGCAGTTGCACAACAGCACCTAGCTCCAAACATGTGGCTCTTTCCAGACTTGTTCTGCCAGTCCAGCCAGATGGCTGGATCTGCTGGAAATTTCGGCAGGAAAACCAGCAGCAGCAGCAGCGTGGGGCTGTGCAGAGCCTTGGCTCTGCTGGGCCTGTGCTCCCCACCGGTGCAGCCCGCACCGCACACGCCATTGCCCAGCGGTCCCAGCGCTGCCTTCCTGCACAACAGGTCAAAAGGGAAAGCATTGTCAGTCCCCTGCGGACAGCAAACACCCTCTGCCCTTTGAAGCCTTTGAGTGGATTTGGCTGGGCTGGTGGCAGAGTTTGAGGAGTACACAGAGAGGAATGCAGAAAGTGCTTGCGTTGGGAGGCCGGGCTGTTTGCAGACGTTGCCAGCTCCCTGCTGCGCTGCGGTCTGGCCACAGGAGCAGGTATACAGAGCCGGTGGAGTCCCTTCGCCAGGCAGGTGGCAGCTTCAGGCAGCGTGGATTGATCCCATCTCCTGCTGACACGGGGTTTCCACAATGTGTTTGCAGGAGGGCTTCACAACTCTGTGAAAATGTGAAAAGGCTTGATGGCGGGAGAGATGGGACTTACAAAGACCGGCGGCAGCAGAGAATAGCACTATAACAGTTTACTGTCCTAAACCAATGCACTGCTGCCAAGCACCTTAAAATGCTCTCATCAGCCAGAGAAAAACCTCACTCTCTGCCTGCTCCAGTGCACCGCCAATTGCTCCTGCAGCTCCAGGTGCTGTGACCTCCATACCTGTTGCCGCGCTGCCTCACACCAGCCTCCCCCCAACAGCCAAGGATCCTGCAAATCTGGGGGCTCAGCGGTCTGCAAAGGCCTCGGGGAGCCTTGCTATCCCACCGTCCTCCTGCCATGACGGGCCAACGCGTGCAGTGCTCCGCATCCCACGGCAGAGGAACCAGGGCTGCCTCTCCAGCTGCAAGCACCAGCAGGTCCATGCCTGCAGCCCTGCATACCCACTGCGGCAGAGTCTGACCGGCAAACCTCGTGAGCTGCTCCACACCGTTTGCTCTGTGAAGGTCCTTCGCAGGCAGTCGCCCAAGCCGTTCGCTTGCTTTCTCACTGTGAGTGCTATGAGATCTCCTGCACAGATGAGCTGGGCGAGACACTGCCCTGAGTCCTCTGGGGACAAAGGACGGACACTTTGTGGAAGAAGTCTGGTTTCACTGCATGCAGTCAGGTTAAACATCTGGTGTGAATAGACCCCGCCATGGACTGTGTTACACGGGCCGGGGAGCTGGGCTAGCCACTCCTCAGTGCAGACAGGTAAACAGCTAAATAAAAGCTCAGGGTCGACGTTCCCAGGGGCAGAGCCCTATAGAGGCTCCCGGGCTCGGCCGCTCAGCCGGCACAGGGAGCCCGGCTCCCCTCGGCGCTTGCAGCGTGCACCTTCGTTTCACCCTGAAGGGTAATTTACCCCTGTTGCGGATGGTGGAAGGCCAACAGGTCCCACAGCAGCACCAGGGCAAAGGAGTGGTATGTGCTGCCTCAAAGGGCTCAGCGGAGCCAGCAACAGGAGTGCTGAGGGTGCCACCAGCACCGGCGGGGAGAGGTGTCTGACCCCCTGGGCTTTATTTCTCTGACCCAGGGATAAAACTTAAAAGTCAAAAAACTCAAATGTGTACTAAAGAGTTGTCCCATCCCAGTACCTGTGTAATACAGAGCCACACAAAACCTGAACCTCAGATGTTTTATGTTATTGTCTACTTTGGTTTTACTGTTACACTCAGCAAAATTAATTCTCCTCTCTGTAATTAATATGCTGCTGAAATGGATCCTTAATTACAGATAAATCACAAATCTACACACTCAACTGTTATGCTTTTCAAGTAATAAAAGAGATCATTTGTCTTCCTCAAGACCAACTAGCACACCATTTCCCCCTTTATGAAGAATTCATTTGCCTTAGAAAGAAAGTCTTTAAAAAAACATTGCAAGGATTTCTTGAATAGGGGATCAAAGCTCCCACACTGCTGGAAACCATTTTTACTAAATAAGACGTGGGTAAAGGAAAAAAAAGTAAAAGTTTTTTGGTAGTGGTTGGGATTACGACACCCTTGGGAGGGACAAGGACGTGGGGTCAAGAAGTTGTGACCAGGTTAGCAACACAGGGAACAGAAGGGAAGGACAAAGGAACAGAAAGTGGAAATGGACAGATGAATGAGGAAGCATGTTTCTTTGCCGAAAGAGAATGGATGCTACATCAATTCATACTGAGAGCTAAAGGATGAGGGCCTGTTAATGGATTGGGGGACACAGCAGGGATCAGAGGTCATGAGTGCACTCAGCTAGGCTAATTGACTGTTATGTGCATATTAGTGATGATAATGTAGTAGGGTAGTGGGACGCGGGGAACAGATATGCAAAGGTTCCACTGACAAGCGCTGTCCTGTAATTCCTGTCTTACACCTGCTAAACAAATGCACACACACACACACAGAGAGAAGATACTGGCTTTCTTCAGGGAGGAGCCCACGGCTACAGGTAAGCATCTCTGACCTGACCGTGCATGTCATGAAATAAACTTTCTCACCAGATTTGCTTTGCAATCTTAGGGGATTTTATTTCAGTGCTATGTGTTGGGCACGGCCCAAAGATCTGACCAACGCATCTCACCTGGGCAGCTTCTACACCAGGTCCCCTGAGCACCCCTGTGGGATGGGGGCTGCTTCGGGGTCAGGAGTGTACCCTGCTATTAACCACCTGCCTGTTCCTGCTGCAGTCCCAGAGACTGTCTGCAAGAATAACAAATGAAAGGGGGAAACGATAGAGCCTGGGCTCTCCCCCGCATCCCGGTCCAGTCCGCAGGCGTCCTGCCAGCAACTCCAGGCAGAACGGGCTAGCGCTTACCCTCCTCTGCTATAATTTTGTGCCAGTTCCGGTGCGTCGGAAGCGCCGTGTTCCCCAGCATGTACAAGCAGGTGCAGGGGGTTTAATATAAAGACCACGAGCCGGTCTAATAAATACTGCATTCAACCTGCCCGAGTGTGGCTGTGACTGGGGGGGCTGCTGATGACCCCCTTAGCTGGCACAAGCAGCTGTCTCTCGTTTGCCTCCCTGTCAGGAGGCTCTGTGCTTTCTCTCTACTGGTTTGGATCAATTATAGGGAAAAAAGCAAGTCATCCTTTGCCTTGTGGGGTTTCTGCAGTGTGCACCCGAGATGGGTCCTTCTCTGACAGGCTTTAAGTCACCTTCCTCAGCAAAGCAGGAGTAACACAGAAAAAGAGTGAAATCAACTCCAGTCCCAGATACGGGATCAGTTTTGAAGTCAGGTGCATTTTGAGCTGACTTTTGTGGAATCAAGATCCAGCCCGGTGAGCACTGCTAATAAAACAAGATTGCCCAGGTTACATCAGGCTATTGGGGCATTAATCACTGCGTCTGTGGCTGGGCTGAGCTGAACAGCCTGTGCTCCTGCACCACTTGCACCCTGCAAAGGCCTTGCTGGTCATCTGGTGTCAGCGCTGACTTGGCAATTAGCACCGAGTAATTGATAGAACAGCACCGGGGAAGCAAAGCTAAACCCGATGCTGACAAGAGCGGTTTTGCTTTGCGTTAACTTAAGTTGCTCCATTTTTGTATTTCACCGCCTTCTCCCTTTCACCCCCAACACACAACATGACCCCTCGCAGCCCGAGTCCAGGCACTGACTCCTCCGACCGCTCCAGGGCAGATCATCTTCAGTGTAAGGCGGCTCGGCGCCGGGGCCGTGCGTGCTGCAAGATGGGAGCGTACTGCCGGGGATTGCTCCTGCCGGGGAGTCCCTCGTTCCTGGCACACGGCTTTCTGCCCACCTGGCACCCGGTGCTGCTGCCTTGGAAGCAGAACTCCTTACTCCTTACACAAAGGGATTTCCCAGTCGACTGATGAAGAGAATATTTCCCGTTTCCTCACTCTTGAATCTGCTGACAGCATCCCTTGGTGAGTGATGGATATTGGAGATGATTTATAGTTCTTTGTTACACAAATGCCTCCGCATTCTTCCCTGTCCTCTCACAGCAACCATTAGTCACTTCTCCCAGCGGAAAAGCAAGAGCTTCAGCCCAGGAACGGCCCGAAGGACGTGGCGTCGAGTCTCTCTCCCGCACTGGCTTTTTTCGCTGTTAACTGCAACATCGGCAACGGCTTGGCTCAGGGGCGCAAATGAGGGAAGCGTCAGCATCGTGGTACTCTGCACCCACCCGGGTCTCCGTGCGGCTGCTTCCACCCGTCTGCCGGGAAGTCAAAAGGTTGGCAAAGAAAAAGCGCTATAAATCAGGCAGATGAGGGCTGCGGGGAGGATCACGTTTATGCAATTTTTCATCTCAAATTTTGTAATTAAAGTAGCGAACGTTACAGGAGGAACAGCCATTGCCTGTATCTCTTAGAGCTCTTGGGTTTCGGCAATGTAAACGTTTAGCCCCAGAGACTTTTATTACATAAAATAGTTTTTCTAATGCTGTTGTTGCTTAATTGGATTTCTGTTTGTTTTACTTCAAGAACACCAGGAAAAATATCTGTATTGTTTGATCTGATAGAATACTAGGAGACTTACTGGTCCTATTGGGTCTCACAGTTTATCATAATGAATAAATACACGAATTAAATAAATTCTGATCTTAATCTATGCAAAGCTTCTTGAGTGCCCTGAGCAGCTGAGCCAGTTGCTCCTGCCATTGCCTCTAGCGTTTCTTTCTTCACGCACAGTTATGAGGCCGGACTGTATCAGTGGAAATCAAGGATTAAACAAAGTAACTGCGCACATTCCTGACTTTAATTTAAGTGTCATTGGGACTGCAAACCGGCTTCACAAAAACGCATGCTGAAACATTCTGTCGATGTGGGTCTTAAAATCTGGAGGGTAGTGAGGGATTGTATTTTTTAACAAAATGGGTTTGAATCAAACCAAGAGAGGACACTCCTCTGCTTTCACAGGGAAAGGCAGAGCCACTTGTTGCAGAACACAGAAGGACTTCCCCTGTCAATCCACGAAGAGAATACAAAACAAGGGATGATCCAGGCAATGAAAAGTGCTAATAAGCCACTGTTTTGCCTCCTCAGAAATATCTAGGACCTAAGTTTACATTTCTAAGAGGCAAAGTGGTTGTGCCCAGCCGAGCTGATAATCTCTACTTGCCGGGGCTGTGATGGATAGAAGAGAGGTCAGTCCTTTGAGACCAGCTAATGATACTGTAAATCACCAAAGCCCAGACATGTCCGAACAAAAACTTCCCACAAAAGCTTTTGTCCTCTTATTCAGCTGAACCGTTCCTTAAAAATAGCTGAAGCAGTCAACGCAATTAACTGGCCATCAGGAATACACAAAAGGACAAAACGCTGCCGTCGGCCTATAAAGATGTAGAACAGTTTTATGGCTCATAAGCCAGATTCGATATTTCTGAGTCATTTAGACCTCATGCAGATGATTAAAAATTAAAAAAACACACTACAATGAAACTGGGCATCAACAACCACCACTCTGCTGTGGGTCCCTCTCGTCCGGCTCCTTCCAGACCCCGTTACAGCAGCTTTGCTG